>OY751314.1:15961928-16141928 GCA_963564615.1 Rhorus exstirpatorius | reverse complement strand
CCATTGCACAAAAAAAACACCTTAACATAAAATTTAGGTTTTCGAATATACTTTATAATCTAATCTATTTTGAAGCTGTCCAGAATTCTCTTCGTGTATTTTCCAGCAAGACAAGGCTATAATATTTTTTTTCATCGAGTTCGTCCTTTTTTATTTTCCTATAACTTTGAGAGAACTTTCGTTGATTTCATAACAAACCACAGAAAAATTGGCATAGTGGAGAATCCATAGCTTCCAAGTGTTTTCTAAGGTTAACTGATGAAAACACTTGCTACTTACGACAAATATTCGATGTTATCCAACGCCCCCATTAAATTTATTGGAAAAACATTGAATATACATTATTTACCGTGTATCGCCGTGGGGGTCAAAGTCAAAAGTTGGGACCTCACAAAATACCTTGGTATTTCCGAACAGTAAACGATTTACACATACATTTACACAGATAATGTGTTACGTGCAAAAGGCACGGCAAACTATAATTTCGTTTGTATTTATTTTCTATTTAATAATTTTTATTGGGCGCCTCTACTCCGTCCTATACGGGCCCGGTCACGCTCTGAAATGAGGAAGGGGTGATCTGACGGATTAAATGATATATTAATATGGGTTGATAATATTTACTTTTATTTATGTATCTATGAACGAGTAAAATTAGATAGGGGAAATGAAATACAGTAACTGGGTGCCCCGCGAAGGAGAGAGGAAGAAGTAAGGTGAGAGTGGCTGCACTACGTCAGCCGCGCTCGCCCGCGTTCGCACTTGCTGACGCCTTATCTAAGTAGGACGATATATATGTATATAGATTAATATAATGCCGCAGAGCGGGGACTTACTTTGTACGAAGAACAGAAGAAAGCGGTATAAAATCCCAAAATTTGTATTAATGACGCTTATGGCACTTATTGTCACTAAACTTATAGTCACTACTTATAGTGTCTAACTGAAGTTAAGGCCGGGATATTTGGTTGAATTTAATATTTAGATAGGTGAAACTTTAATGGAAATAGCAATCGAAAGGGGGTAACAACACAACGAGGATATCGACTATAGACTGATGGTCTATGCGAGCCACCGCGAGATCTTCACGGGCTTAAGGCCGCCACGACAAGCTAAGAGCCGGAGTATTTGTCTGAGCGTGCTTTCGCAACTTGGTACAACTCAGTACTAGCGCGACACAGCGGGGAACTCTAGCTCGCCGCTGGGTCCCGCCAGGACAATTTTTGCAAATGTGGCATATTTGATCGGCCCGTGTATACCCTTGAGTTCTCCTTGAGCTCGCCGGGACTCGCATTTGCTTACCAAAAGAATGTGCTGATAAGACTGTCGATTCGTGGGATCGCGAAGTCACATCCGTTCCCGTGAAAGTTTCGTTCCGAAGTCGAAACGTATTTATAGAGATTAATTGTAATATTATATCATAACATTTTGAAGCGAATGTGACATCTATCCCCCCCGGGTTGTCGGTGTCCTCGTCGACCTCTTCTCTGCTGGCATGGTAGTCTTGTAGTTCATCTAGGCCACCATAGGTTCCTGGCGGGGGACGGGAAACGTTGAAACTATGTTCCGTTGTCTAGGTGTTGGATTTTCGTCACCCGGCAGGGCCACGCTTGAGTTGGGCGGCGAGGTGCTTGGTGCAGCATACACATGAGGAGGCTGGGAGTCGACGCCGGTTCCCTCTATACCTCCCTTCCTTTGGCAAGATGTTAGAGTTCGTACGATACGTATGAGCACGTAAGCCAATCGACTGCGAGCGAGATAGAACATTATTCCGAATACGATGCTGACCTGTCCTGCAAAACTGGCGAGAATAAGGAGGTGTTGTCGGTCTTTTTCTCGCCGATGCTCGCCTATGGTCTGCAGCTGTTGTTCTATGTCATACAATGACTCTCCTTCCACTCTCGGGTTTGGATATCCCGAAAGGTGCTTATCGCCTCGACGCGTGAACAGCGAACTCAGCACCGCTCTCGTTTCTTCTCTTTCCATTGTCGGAGTGAGGATAGACACGTTGAGTGAGATGCCAGGCTGGTAGAGATATTGTTCACTGCTTTCGTACGTCCTTATGCTGGTGAGGGTGATTGTAGGAGTCGTTCAAATGCAATTAGGTTGCAGTTGTATGATTCCTGCACCAACTATTTCTACCTCCTGCCTCGGCGTATCAGGGCAGGTTATCTGTATGGTCAATGGATGTTCAAGAGAGTAAAGCCAACCTCCTTGAACGGATAGGTGTACCCAGTGATTCCGGTGGTATGGATGTATCCTTACATCGCATCGCCGCAATACGTCTTCGGAGGGGTTCAATAGCATGTGCAGTTCGCACGCCGTGGACGTGGCTATCTCGTGTACAGGAGTCCCTCCAGGGCAGATAAGGCGATGTTCCACCTTCTTGCAGGAGACTCTGTACCCATCATCGGCAAGGTAGTAAGTTCGATGATCCGCAGCGACAGCTATGTAAGGAGCTTCAGGTGTTATGAACGCAGATCCTGTTCCGTTATGAAAGTTCTGTGGCACAGGCCATGGACAAATCCGATAGAGATCGTATATTGTGCGATCAAGTAGCGGTATGTGTACCACTATCAGGACGCGATCCTTGTGCGACAGAAGATCGGTGCGAACGAGTGAAGCGAGAATTTCCGGGCGTAAATGATCGGAGGGTAGCGGAAATTCCAACCCACCGATACGTAGCTGTGCCTCCTTGGCGACCGTAGTCAGCTGCTCCGTAGTAAGGACGCTCGGGTCGAGTTGGCCCTTCCTTGCAGCGAGGATGGCTCGGATGTATTGCCGGCAGGCATGGATATAGCGTTCTAGTTTTGATTCCACTCGCATCGCATCATTTACTATTGTCAAGTTATACTGGACGAGAGCTGAATGATTGTTATACTTTTCCAAACCTGATGCATCTTTAGTACGAACCCGAAAACATCGTTTACGCGTTTGGACTCCGCAAGGTGTTCGCGGTGAAAATCTTGTAGGTTCGTGGAGACGATATGCATCTGCTTCTCGATCAGCTGAGTGATGCGGGTTTGGTCGTTGAAGAGTCGGTCAATCTGACCGTTGAGATAGATAGCGTTGTCCTCGGTCAGGGTCCCAAAAAGAGATTTGCTGACGCTTCCAATGAACCCGAATGGAGCTGATCTTTTCCTTATCGTGTATGGGCGTTGGATCGGTTGAATCTCCGAGTGGTCAGTCAACGTCCATAATTCGCCAATTAGCTCTCGGGCGTAATCGAATCGAGAGAATAAGTACTTCTTTCTGGTCAGCTCGCTACATGCGAGTGGGGTGTTAACTTTGGTACAATCCTCTTGCACCTGTGTTAGCAATTGCTCATCGTTGGGGAATGCTTGAGCGAAGTTGGCTACGTCGATGAACACAGTCATTCTCCAATCTCCTTGTTGTAGCTGCACCATAGCCTGCCTCTCGTAGTAGAGCCCCGGGCAGTTCTCGATCGGCGTTACGTGGTAAGTCCTGTTGGCGGCGACCATGGTGAGGCCATAGATGAACATCCACACGGGGAGCTGCGCTCGTGACATGTTGGATGAGCGGAGTTCCGTCGAGTGATTCGGTATCATAAATAAGCGAGTTTTATTTTATCCACGTGCTTGCGAAATCTTTCGCCCTTTTCGGTTTCTAAAATAACGGTACTCTTATCAGATATTTGAATGATCTTATAAGGGCCGTGGTATTGGCAATCAAATTTCCCCCTCCGCGGCTCCTTTAATACATAAACCGAATCCCCAATTTTTCCCGGGAATGGTCTACATTTCCGATCGTAATACCCCTTTGAACGATTTTTCGACCGAATAATATTTTCCCCGGCAATTTCTCGAATCTCGGACAAGCGCTTGATGAGTTCAGCGAGGAAGGAGTTGCTCGTGAGAATCTTGTCATCTGAGGGGAATTGACTCGGCTGACGGGCCAATTTTCCATACACAAGCTCATGAGGTGTGAAATTCGTCGCCTCGTGAACGCTCGTGTTATAGGAAAATTCAGCAAATGGTAACAACCGATCCCAGTCATCGAGAGTATTCGCATAGTGTTTGATATATTCTGTGAGAACTATGTGGCTACGTTCCAGCGCACCGTTAGTTTGCGGACGATATCCTGACGTAGTTAGCTGATGAGTTTTAAAGATTTTAGAAATTTCACGCAGCAACTGATTCGTAAATGCCGTACCGCGATCGGAAAGGATAGCCCGTGGCGCGCCGAATTGGTTAAATAATCGGCGAACCAATGCCTCGGCGACTGTTGTTGCCTTCAGATCAGGGATTGGCTCTGCGAGGCAATACTTTGATAAGTTATCCTGCATTGTTAAAATATGTCTATTACCGTGAGGAGTAATAGGGTGCGGACCAACGGTGTCGAGAGAGACCTTGTTAAAGGTATCGGCCGGAGTGTCGGTAATGAGCATAGGCTCGCGTGTTTTCGCTCGCACTAGCTTTTGTTCTTGACAGCCCTTGCAGCGACGTATGAAATTTTGTACGTCGTTCCGAAGGGTAGGCCAATAGAACCTCTCTCGGATTCGTCGATACGTTTTGGTCACCCCTTTGTGCCCACCTATAAGGCTGGAGTGAAATTCTTGTAATATGCCCTCCCGCTCCTCAGGAGATGGTAATTTTATTTTCCCGTAGCAAATTACCACGACAATACCCGCAGCTTGAAAGACTTCGTGTATTATCTGCAGCAATCTGCCAGATGGTAAATCATCGGGAAAATCCCCGTGACGCGCAATGCGTAGGGTTTTTATCCCGGAGCGTGACAATTCTCTCCTAAGATTTTCCAGCCCCGACTGGATGTTCTCGCTCAGGGTATCGTCGTAATATCTGCGTTTTATTACTACGCTGAAAATCTGATTAAGGCCGTGTCGTGTCGTCGCGATTTGTCCTATCTCCAAATTTCTATTTTTAATGGAATGAGAATCGACGATTCCCAGATCGGACAATATTTTTCCAATCGGGGTAGTGAACACTCCATCGGAGGAAATAAAATGCACATAGTTATCGCGACGGTACGTCAAGCACTCTCGGGTGCCCGTTATCGACGACAATGGGGAAAGATCTTTGGTTTTCTCCTCCTTGCCTCGCGGAATCGGATTGATTTCGTGTTGCGAGGATTTCTGATTCGCAGCCACGGGAAAAGGGAAAACGAAATCTACATCGTCAACGAGCATAATTTCCTCTTCTACTGTGCTCGCGTTCTTCGCGGAACGGGAGGAGAGAGGATGAGAGACGGATCGTGTCGAGGCACTAGGATGGTGAGCAGGGGGAGCAGAAGATGGCAGTGGTCCGCTCAGCTGCGAGACCTCTTCGTTTTGCTTAGCTTGACATAGGGAAGCCCCTCTATGCACCGAAGTGTGGCTCGCAGGGGCTGAGGCAAGGGGAACAGCCGTAGGTCGTTCACAGCCGGCTTCACCCGATATAGTTGGAGCAATAGTGGGCCCCGAGGAAAGAGGGGAAGAGGGGGAGACAGCGCTCGGGAGTTTCTCGCACGACACCTCGTGCAGCATCGTAGATGCTGCCGCCGGCCGCTCGAGTTTCTCTCTTGCTTTATCGCCTCCCCGCTCCACCTCGCCTACTCGGGGGCCTCGAGGACCGATAAGGCTCGTTCTACGCAAGAGCTCCTCCTCGGTCACCGCCTGCATGCGCTCAGATAATCTTTTTATGCGTTGCGCTAATTCGACGTCGCCCGTTTGATCATCGAACGGGTCTAGTTCATTGAATATTTCCTGAACTTCCGTAACTTCCTGAACTTCCGGACGCAACGAATTCTGCCTGTCCGCCTACCCCAACAAACGCTGCCGAATTTTGAGCATTTTGGAGGAAATCCCTGAGAGGAATATTAGTCCCATTAAATTCCGGGATGCTGGCCAATCGATTCGACAAGTTCATTCCCCCTATCATAGTGGAAATGTCCCTTATCGAGTGGGCCAACATTTCGGATACGTCCTCCGACAAAGTGTCTTGAGCCATATTGGATAATACTTAGATATTCATTCACGAAGAATCGATTGCGATTGAGAGAAAGTTGATTGCCAATAGGAGAGACCGAAACAATGCGTTTAGCTTTACTTTTCTTTTTTATATCACGAATGTCAAGATCACCAGTTCCACAATCAGGGCGTGAGAGGTAGAAGCAGTATCCCACCGCTGCCACCAAAAGTTTGTTACGTGCAAAAGGCACTGCAAACTATAATTTCGTTTGTATTTATTTTCTATTTAATAATTTTTATTGGGCGCCTCTACTCCGTCCCATACGGGCCCGGTCACGCTCTGAAATGAGGAAGGGGTGATCTGACGGATTAAATGATATATTAATATGGGTTGATAATATTTACTTTTATTTATGTATCTATGAACGAGTAAAATTAGATAGGGGAAATGAAATACAGTAACTGGGTGCCCCGCGAAGGAGAGAGGAAGAAGTAAGGTGAGAGTGGCTGCACTACGTCAGCCGCGCTCGCCCGCGTTCGCACTCGCTGACGCCTTATCTAAGTAGGACGATATATATGTATATAGATTAATATAATGCCGCAGAGCGGGGACTTACTTTGTACGAAGAACAAAAGAAAGCGGTATAAAATCCCAAAATTTGTATTAATGACGCTTATGGCACTTATTGTCACTAACTTATAGTCACTAAACTTATAGTCACTAAACTTATAGTCACTACTTATAGTGTCTAACTGAAGTTAAGGCCGGGATATTTGGTTGAATTTAATATTTAGATAGGTGGAACTTTAATGGAAATAGCAATCGAAAGGGGGTAACAACACAACGAGGATACCGACTATAGACTGATGGTCTATGCGAGCCACCGCGAGATCTTCACGGGCTTAAGGCCGCCTCGACAAGCTAAGAGCCGGAGTATTTGTCTGAGCGTGCTTTCGCAACTTGGTACAACTCAGTACTAGCGCGACACAGCGGGGAACTCTAGCTCGCCGCTGGGTCCCGCCAGAACAATTTTTGCAAATGTGGCAATTTTGATCGGCCCGTGTATACCCTTGAGTTCTCCTTGAGCTCGCGGGGACTCGCATTTGCTTACCAAAAGAATGTGCTGATAAGACTGTCGATCCGTGGGATCGCGAAGTCACATCCGTTCCCGTGAAAGTTTCGTTCCGAAGTCGAAACGTATTTATAGAGTTTAATTGTAATATTATATCATAAAATTTTGAAGCGGATGTGACAAATGATATTAACATTTTAGATAAATGTATCTAAAATGATAAATTTTATTAACATTTTAGATAAATTTATCTAAAATGATAAATTGTAGATAAATTTATCTAAGATGATAAATTTTAGATAAATTTATCTAAAATGTTAATATCATTATTATCTGTGTAAATGTATGTGTAAATCGTTTACTGTTCGGAAATACCAAGGTATTTTGTGAGGTTCCAACTTTTGACTTTGACCCCCACGGTAATACACGGTAAATAATGTATATTCAATGTTTTTCCAATAAATTTAATGGGGGCGTTGGATAACATCGAATATTTGTCGTAAGTAGCAAGTGTTTTCATCAGTTAACCTTAGAAAACACTTGGAAGATATGGGTTCTCCACCGTGCCAATTTTTCTGTGGTTTGTTATGAAATCAACGAAAGTTCTCTCAAAGTTATAGGAAAATAAAAAAGGACGAACTCGACGAAAAAAAATAGTATAGCCTCGTCTTGCTGGAAAATACACGAAGAGAATTCTGGACAGCTTCAAAATAGATTAGATTATAAAGTATATTCGAAAACCTAAATTTTATGTTAAGGTGTTTTTTTTTTGTGCAATAGATCGTTTTATATGTAAAATAGATTTAAAAATAAAAAAAAAAAAAAAAAAATTGATATCCAAATTTGGGGGTGTAAAATCAGATTTAAAATTTGAAAAAAATTCAGATTGCTTTTGACACTCGAATAACCTTTCAAAAAATGTTTCATAATATTTCGAGATCACACCATTTTTTAGTGGCCCACTTGGTGTGGTTTGCTTCATATAGGTATATTGGACGTGTGTTTTTCAACAATATCTCCATGGAATTTTGTACATCTCATATACGTATAATATTAGTTCATTATCTTTCGGTTGTAATTCCCGGATCTGAAGAATATACACTAGGACCTCGATTTAATACAGTCCCCACCACGTCGCATTTATCGATCGGTTTTTCGCGCGGTGGGAGATGGTGGGGGACGCTTAAAGTCTCCCCAATCAGACCCGTAGCACGGAGTGCCGATCCGCAGATACAGCATGGGCGGGCATACGCTACCTCGATTTAACAAGGTGCGATGCGGAGCCGGTCCCGCCACTGGCCGTTAAATCGAGGTCCTAGTGTAATATATATTTAATGTACATACGTATACATTGAATATTTATATATATATAGCTTCAGATCCGGGAATTACAATCGAAAGATAATGAACGAATATTATACGTTTATGAGATGAACAAAATTCCACGGAGATATTGTTGAAAAACACACGTCGAATATACATACGTGATTTTGACAGCAATGCAGTTAAATTTGCCTCGTTTCTATTATCGTTAAATATATGTTCCTTATACATATTATAATGTATATATATAATTTTATGCCAAATGCTTATTGTATAATATACGTAAAATATACGTACACTAAGACCTCGATTTAACGGCCAGTGGCGGGACTGGCTCCGCATCGCACCTTGTTAAATCGAGGTAGCGTATGCCCGCCCATGCTGTATCTGCGCATCGGCACTCCGTGCTACGGGCCTGATCGGGAAGACTTTAAGCGTCCCCCACCATCTCCCACCACGCGAAACATCGATCGATAAATGCGACATGGTGGGGACTGTCTATTATTAAATCGAGGGCCATTAAATCGAGGTCCTAATGTATTATATCACGTATACATATTAGGGTGATTCAAATAAAATCGATGTTTTTTTTTTTTCGTATAAATTTGATAGCTGTTAGTACTTGTCAAAAAAGTAACTCTCTCCAAATTTGAGCTCTTAAAAAAATTTTTTAGAGGTCGCGCAAGTGACTTTTTTTTCGATCGGGGCTAACAATCACGATTTAAAAATTTCTATTTTTCCGTTCTGCATAAAAAAATATCAGTACCTGATGAAGCAGTGGTTGTCCCAAAATTTGGGCTCATAAAAAAAAAATTTAATGGCCGTGCATGTCACTTAAATTTATTTTTTTCATTTTTCGCTGAAATTTGTAGCATAGATATTTCGATTTTTCATTGCTGCAGCAAAGGATGTTGGCACTTAAATTTTTTTTTTTATGAGCCCAAATTTTGGGACAACCACTGCTTCATCAGGTACTGATATTTTTCTATGCAAAACGGAAAAATAGAAATTTTTAAATCGTGATTGTTAGCCCCGATCGAAAAAAAAAATAAAAAAGTCACTTGCGCGACCTCTAAAAAATTTTTTTAAGAGCTCAAATTTGGAGAGAGTTACTTTTTTGACAAGTACTAACAGCTATCAAATTTATACGAAAAAAAAAAACATCGATTTTATTTGAATCACCCTAATACATATCATATACATATATATATATGGGGCATTCCACCCCAATTCGACCCGCTTCCGACCCTCACCATTTTTAATTCGACTCGCAATTTTTTATGTTGTTCACGCACATGATTAGAGACTACCATATTTTTTTTAGATTTTGTTCCATCACGTTCTGGAGTAACAATTTTTTGAAAAAAATCGATGAAACCCAATTCAATCAACGATATCTTCTAATTAAAAAACGCTATCGGAAAACTTCACCAGGTCAAATTTCTTATCCTGAAGTCTACTTTTTTATGAATTTATTTAAAAAATTTTCCAATTTTTTTTTCTATCGAAAAATAAAAAAATCAATTTTTCGAAATGACGGCCATTTTTAATTTGAAAAAAAAATCACAAAAAAAGTACATGGTAAAACAAAATTTTTGAGCCCTGTCTCATCGTGGGCAGATTTTTTTTGTACTTTCTACAGCTATTTGAAGTTTATTAGAGTATTCTAATAAACTTCAAATCTGTAAAAATCGATGAAACCCAATTCAATCGGCGATATCTTCTAATTAAAAAACGCTATCGGAAAACTTCACGAGGTTAAATTTTTCATCTTGAAGTCTACTTTTTAATGAATTTATTTTAAAAATTTTTCAATTTTTTTTTTTCTATCAAAAAATCAAAAAATCGATTTTTCGAAATGAGTGCCATTTTTAATTAAAAAAAAAAATCACAAAAAAAGTACGTGGTAAAACAAAATTTTTGAGCCCTGTCTCATCGTGGGCAGATTTTTTTTGTAGTTTTTACAGCTATTTGAAGTTTATTAGAGTACTCTAATCGAAATGAGTGCCATTTTTAATTTAAAAAAAAAATCACAAAAAAAGTACGTGGTAAAACAAAATTTTTGAGCCCTGTCTCATCGTGGGCAGATTTTTTTTGTAGTTTTTACAGCTATTTGAAGTTTATTAGAGTACTCTAATAAACTTCAAATAGCTGTAAAAACTACAAAAAAAATCTGCCCACAACGAGGCAGGGCTCAAAAATTTTATTTTACCATGTACTTTTTTTGTGATTTTTTTTTTAAATTAAAAATGGCACTCATTTCGAAAAATCGATTTTTTGATTTTTTGATAGAAAAAAAAAAAATTGAAAAATTTTTAATTTTCTCATTGTGGGCAGATTTTTTTTGTAGTTTTTACAGCTAACAACGAGGCAGGGCTCAAAAATTTTATTTTACCATGTACTTTTTTTGTGATTTTTTTTTTAAATTAAAAATGGCACTCATTTCGAAAAATCGATTTTTTGATTTTTTGATAGAAAAAAAAAATTGAAAAATTTTTAAAATAAATTCATTAAAAAGTAGACTTCAAGATGAAAAATTTAACCTCGTGAAGTTTTCCGATAGCGTTTTTTAATTAGAAGATATCGCTGATTGAATTGGGTTTCATCGATTTTTTCAAAAAACTGTTACTCCAGAACGGGATGAAAAAAAAATCTAAAAAAATATGGTAGTCTCTACTCATGTGGGTGAACAACAGAAAAAATTGAGAGTCGAATCAAAAATGGTGAGGGTCGGAGGTGGGTCGAATTGGGGTGGAATGCCCCATATATATGTATACAGTCAAACCTCGGGCACTGACTACTCGGGCACTGAATGACCCCGGGCACTGACGTCAGCTGTTACTCGGGCACTGCGGAATCTACAGTGGCGCTACAATATAGAACCCCCATAAACAAAAAAAATTATAATTTCAAGGAGTGGAGGGTACCGACATACGTATGATATGGGCCTGGTGCTTTATTCTCATTTGTTAGTAAGAAGGTTAGGTCTTTCGGTCAGTGCCCAAGGCTCCTGTGCTCGAGCTCAGTCAGTGCCCGAGGTCCAACTGTATGTCTAAAGTATACTTCGAGGCCATATATATATATTAGACTGTTTCAAAATAAATCGATAATTTTTTTTGCTTTACACAATCTTAACCTATACTTGGACATCAAAAAATAATCCTCGCGAAAGGAGGGGCCGGTCCTTCAAGATTTAGAGGTGTCTCATCGGACTTTTGTCATTTTTATTTTGTTAATACGTGAATAATTAATTTGTATGGATGGAACAAACGTTTTTCTGGTCCTAAAATGATGAATATATTCCAAACTTATGTATAAATACTGAATATACTAGAAAAAACGATCTTGATGATCGCAGCAACAATTATCGGTCGATATATACGTCGATAAATGCAAAAAAACAAACAAAAAAAAAATACAAAAATCAATATTAATAATCTCTTACTTTCCTTTTAAAGTACTTCCTACTTTGTACTTTCTCTTACAATTAAGTAGGAGATTATTAACTACTGATAAGTAACGTTTTTAAGAAAATTTTTATAAAAATCGTAATTCATTGTTTTTTCATTTGCTAACATATTATTATTTTGTTCAATTAATCATAAAGTCCTGTTTGCTAATAATAATAATTTGTACTCGATTGACAAAATAGACTAATGTGACGATCCCGCATTACATCCAAGTAGACAATGCAAATGAGAGAGATTACTCGGTGGCCGTAGCGCAGTGGTTAGCGCTCCCGCTTGCAAGTCGAAGAGTCCCGGGTTCGAATCCACGGGCGGCACACGTGATTATTTTTCTCGTCGTCTTGGATCGTCACCACTCATTACCCCGTTCGACCATCACACTAAGAGTTGAATAATCATTAGTGTTATTGAGAAAAACGATGTGGGGTTAGAAAAACAGGCGTGCGAAGGTACTCGCGCGCCGATACGACGTGCCGCGCTAGATTAATTAATGTATCTCTACCAGTAAACATAATTTCTCCATTAATAAAAAATACGTTTTTTTATGGAAAATTTGACGTAGAATACGATGGTTGTATTAAGAAATCGTTAAAATTTGGGGGCCATGGTTAAAAATTGATTTAAACATTTCAATTGTTTATAACAATATGAAATTTTTTATAAATTTTTTTGAAAATATTTTTTTCTTAAAATTCACTCTTTTATTTTTAAAATGTATATATACAATTGAGTGGGAGATTTTTAACTACTGATACATAACGTTTTTGAGAAATTTTAAAATTAAAATCGTAATTAATTGTTTTTTCATTTGATAACATGTTATTATTTTGTTCAATTAATCATAAAGTCCTGTTTGCTAATAATAATTAATTCTCGATTGACAAAATAGACTAATAGTTGAATAATCATTAATGTTATTGAGAAAAACGATGTGGGGTTAGAAAAACAGGCGTGCAAAGGTACCCGCGCACCGATACGACGTGCCGCGCTAGATAAATTAATTTATCTCTACCAGTAAACATAATTTCTGCATTAATAAAAAATACGTTTGTTATAGAAAATTTGACGTAGAATACGATGGTTGTATTAAGAAATCCGTAAAATTTTGGGGCCATAGTTAAAAATTGATTTAAACATTTCAATTGTTTATAACAATATGAAATTTTTTATAAATTTTTTTTTAAATATTTTTTTCTCAAAATTCACTCTTTTATCTTTAAAATTAAAAAAAAAAGTTTTTTCTAGCTTAAAAATAACCGGAGTTATGAATTTTTGAAAATGAGTCTCCAAGGCAAAAATCACGAAAATCTCAAACTTTCAACCCCCTCTATTAAAAAAAAAAAAATTCTCAAACCCGTATCTTTTTTTTCGACATAGAACCCGTAAAAAAAGTTTCAGCCAAATAAAAAATGTGTCAGTCAGAATGGTGTTCGGTTTGTAAAAGAATTAGTCATTAACGAAATAAAAAAAGACAAAAGTCCGATGAGATACCTCTAAATCTTGAAGGACCGGCCCCTCCCTTCGCAAGGATTATTTTTTGATGTCCAAGTATAGTTTAAGATTGTGTGAAGAAAAAAAAATTATCGATTTATTTTGAAACAGTCTAATATATATATATGGGGCATTCCAGGTCAATTCGACAAAGGTCTGACCCTCACCCTCTCCAATCTGAGTCTTAATGACCGGAGGTGTTTCGTTAGCCTAAAATAACATCTCTAAATTTTTCTCAGATTTTTACCAACCCCCCTGACGCCCCCCCCCCCCCCCCCCCCGACCACTTAAGTGATGATATTTTCGAAAACGGTCAATCGGACATTTTTGAAAATTATGAAAAAATTGCATAAATTCTGTAGCCAAAAATAAAAATATCCCAACCAAAATCAAAGTGGGCAGGCAAAACGGTAATTTTTTATCAATTTTTTAACCCATTAATTTTTTTTTTTCAGTTATTTTGATTTTTTTTTTAATTTTCAGAGTTCTATACACCATTCCTAATACAACAACCATCTAGAAAGTAATTAACATTCTGTTAAGAGCTGTCGTATTATTTAAATATTCCCGCGTATGAGGGAGGCGCTAGTGTCGCTGTTGCGAGCACCAGTGGCCACGTTGACAAGCGCCCATTAGTGTAGCGAGTGTGGTGCCACGCTTGCACGCTGTGATCGGGTGAGTGAGAACGATCCTGTGGATCGTGAGCTGATAACGGCGTTCTAAGGGATTCTCACCGTTTGCGCGAGCGCGCACGCGCGAGAACTTGCCACCTGCGCTCTAATTGCCAATATTGGTACTATTAACGCGTGTTTCGCCTTAGTTCTAACCTGAACTTCGTGGTATCTCAAATCATAAAATGCAATAGTATTACTCATTTGTAAAAGTCCTTCCAAAATCTTTTCCTAAATTTACATTACTCTCCCAATGGTGTTGCATTTAGGAAAATATATTGAATCCTGAAAAATGCGAAAAAAGTGAAAATTACTAAAAAAAAAAAATTATTCGGTAAAAAAATTCATAAAAAATTACCGTTTTGCCTGCCCACTTCGATTTTGGTTGGGATATTATTCTTTTTGGCTACAGAATTTATGTAATTTTGTTGATAATTTTCAAAAATGTCCGATTGACCGTTTTTGAAAATATCATCACTTAAGGGGTCGGGGTAGCGTCAGGGGGGTTGGTAAAAATCTGAGAAAAATTTGGAGATGTTATTTTAGGCTAACGAAAACTTCCGGTCATTAAGACTCAGATTGGAGAGGGTGAGGGTCAGACCCTTGTCGAATTGACCTGGAATGCCCCATATATATATGTCTAATATACATATATGAATATATATATATATATATATGTATAGTACATACATATATATGGACTCCCGGGCCTAAACGTGATGGCAGCAGAACTGAGAGAGACAGAAAATAGAGGGGCTATGTTCTATCTCTCTTTGCGAAAACTATAGTTAGAGTGAATCAGACAAGTTATGGAATTTTTAGAAATTTGGATCCACCATATTGGATTCGCCACATTCAATTTTGTAATTTCTTCAAAAACGGACATGGTTATACTAAATAAAGGGTTGAAGACGCGACCACCACCATCCCTTGAGTGCTCCTAACATACAACTGATTAAGTGTTCTCTGGCGTGTCAAATACATGATATGAATTACCAAAGTTCATAAACAGTCGATAGCGTAGTGGGTAGCGTGTTAGGAAGATAAGTAGGATAAGTAGGTAGGTCGCAGGTTCGAGTCCCCGTCGAAGCAGAATAAAATTCTATCGAGAAATCCGTGCAGGATTTATTTTATTTTTTCAGTGTAACTCATCTATGACCTATGACAACGACAAAATGCGTATGGAACTGTTTTGCCAGTAATACATTTCGTTTTTGTTTATATTTTTTAAAAATATTATTGTGCTGTGAGGGTAGGTTTGACGTATTTTCGACGTCTTATATACGTCAAATATACAGATATTAGCCGGACATATTTAGCTCTTCAGTATACGTACTAAATACGTCTTACAGACGTCGATGGCGACGTCGTATATACGTATATTAGACGTCAGTGTTCTATCTGGGAGGTGTCACCGCCGGCATGATAAATAAAATTGCAAGTGCTGGTTTATCACTTGAGCTCTTGAAAAAGTCGTACATGCATGGACGGCGAAGAAGAGGCAATTAAAATCCTTTTAGGTGAGGATATAGGTGGCCGGCCAAGAGTGACGAAAAACTTGCGTATTATTATGCAAGTGAGCAATCAACTGAGGTCGATCGCAGAGAAAAACAACAATAACGTTTGATATCAATTGTCTGTTAAATATTAAGATGTTTATATATCAATAAAGATGTTGAAACTGCTTTATAATCCGAATCAGTTACCCCGTCACTTTTCAGTCCTCTCAATGAATGATCAGATACATATTACTAAGCATTTGAAAACAAGATTAAGGGTACCTACATATTATATTTTTCGTAAAACAGTATATCATTCCAAATTTTTTTTCGCGCATATTCTCACAGATCGATTGCTTTCGAACAAAAAAAGCTTATCTTAGAGTGATTCATCCATAAATTCATGTAGAAGCCGCTTTGTGTGACTAGATGAAGTTTGAAAAAAGAAAATTGAATATATTCTTTTCATTTTACATTTTACCGTAGAAAGTAAGCCTTTGACTGTAAATTTAGGTTATGTACTGTAACGTTGGTTGCCAAGAGTGACGTGGATGTATACATATATTAGGTTGCGCTATATATATACCATAAGCGACGCTGCCACGATTCTACGGGGTTATAAAAATCATGACATTTTGTGTCCATTTGTTGTCTTTAACTTAATATTTCTAATTCAGATGTCCGTTGACCCGCATTTTTTATCGTACCGTTAGAATCCCGAGAGTTCAATGTATATCATTGACGGTTTTTATTTTCGACGTACGACACAGAAATATCTAAAATTTTCAGTTGTAGGGGCTATAAAGTCATTCTGTCCATAAGCGCCGTGTAAAATTATGTACTTTTCAAATAATAATATCTCGATCAATAAGTCGTTAAGAGGCCTTGAAATTTTACAGACATCAAATATTAAGCTTGGACTACAAGATTACAACAAAATTAGAGTACCATCTGCAATTAGGTCTAGTGCTTATACATCCTTAAATAGCTGAAACATCTAGAAAAAATCTAAAATTTTTTTTTAAAATTCATTTAAACAATTACAAAAGTAAATAAATCCTGACCGGTTTTTACATGGTATCTGAAACTTTCATGTTTCTCTAGCGACGAAGAGGGCTATAAAACAAGGATGAATAGAAAATCTATGTAACGCTCGGATACCCTCTGAAGCGCGAAAATTTCTTCTCTAAGAATACATTTTTTGAGGGATAGAGACCTTTTGGCCTCTGGAATGCCCCACCCACTTTTACTTGAGCTAATACACTGTACTTAAAGAACTTACAATATATGATATCAACTTTATTAAAACGTTCAAAGAGCATCTCGAAAACTTAGAACGCGCACATAAAAGAATTCACAAAGCTCAACTCAAAGTCGATGCAAAGAAATGATGATTAAATCGCCAAGAAGTCAGGTATTTGGGATAGATAATTTCAGGTTCAGGATTAAAGACAAGCCCTAAAGGACCTCTTCAATAATTGAGTGGCCTCTTTGGCAAAAAAAACAAAATTAAAAATATTTCTTGGGCTTTGCTCATACTACCGAAAAACTGTAAGGAATTTTGCAACTATCGCTAAACTCCTAATACATCAATTAATTGAAGAAAAGAAACAATTCGTTTGGAATAAAAAAAAGGGAAAGTGCTTCCATAAATCTAAAAACAGCCTTAACTGCACCTCCTATCTTGGTATTTCCTTCTCTGTTGACAAGCCTTTCATTCTCGATACCGACACTTCAAACAGTGGAATCGGAGCTGTACTGTCACAAATACAACGTAAAGAAGAAAAAGTAATCTCTTACTTCAGTAAGGTTTTTAACAAAGCTGAAAAGAATTACTGTATAGTTCTGTACAGGACTGAAAAGAAGTACTGTATAGTTCGAAGAGAACTACTCTCTGTGGTACGTTCGGTACATTTCCGCCATTACCTGATGGGCTGGAATTTTTAGATTAGAGCCGATTTACAATGGTTAGTGGCATTTCAAAATTCAGAAGACCAAGTAGCCGGTTGGCTCAAGATTCTTTTCCAGTAAGATTTTGAGATTCTACATCGTTCTGGGCGGAAACGTTCAAATGCGGATAGCTTATCTAGACGAGAGACGACCATACTCAAAGCATTCATGCAAGCCCTGTCAAAAAATGAACATCTTGAATTCCGAAATTGAGAATTCAGTTTGCCGTACAATTTTTAAAATCAATGAGTATGTAAAATGGGAAAATTTACAGAGAGAGGATGTGATTATTAAGATGTTAATCGATTAAAAAAAAAAAAAAAATATTCGTCCTGATTGGTTGAAAATTTCTCATTTGAACTCTTCGTTTAAAATTTACCTCGTATTGATTCTTCAACAACGAGCTTCTTTTTAAGGTATTTCTTGCGTGGCTGGTGATGGGGGTAGGCGCGAACATCGACGCGGCAGAGCGCGCGGTGAGCGGGGCATGCGTGAAACAAGAGAATCGGACCGCTCACGGACTACACGTTACACGTGTATTTCATCATTAAATATTTCGTTAAAACTCCTTAAGGACGTTCACGGGTGAAAATCGGAGACAAAAGTTCGGCACACGCTCGGCTTGGCTCAACTGCGCTGTGTAGAGCGCGCCGCTCCCCTCTAGTCCAAAACTCTTAGCACGGACTCTACGCACCAATACAAATAAGGCTGTGGCCCGCCGTATACATATACACTAACACAAGTATCCCTAGAGTGACGCGGAGAGCTGGCAACGCTGCTTGCCCGCCCCATGTTTCAGCTCAGTAGAGAGACGCTATCATGGCGAGTAACAACGCATACCCTTGCGTACCGTCGGGTAGCAGCGTTGCCGCTACGCCACAGTGTCATCCCTTTCATCGTATTGCACGCTCGAAAATACTGTCGAATTTATAGCTTTGAATAGCCATTACGCAAGAACGACACCGCTGAGTATCTCTATTTTTTGACATTTTGTTCCTAATATCATCGTCTATCATAATGCAGTTTTTTTATCAAAATCGATAGAAAATTCTAACTGCTACGAATTAAAATGTCTCTCTAGCTCATGTCTCGGCTATACTTTACGTGTATAAACTCGTAATTTCAACAACAAATATCTCTATTTTGGTACCGGCAAGGTCCTTGAAATTTTGAGAGTTCATTAAGGATGTTCTAAATAACGCACGGTTAAAATTTAAAAAAAATCTATAGAAAATCGGTTTACTCGTGAACGTCCTTAAACATCTGGTGACCCTCTGTTTTTATCGCCGTTACGGATTCTTAAGAATTTTTTTACATGCGTAGGGCAGTTTGTATCTGACATCTAGGGTTATTCAGTATATAATTTATAATATGAAAAATAAGTTTCGTTATACCCTACTGAAAAAGTTCATGTGATATATCATGTAGAAAAGTACATGATAAATCACATAATAAATTGTATGAAGTTATGACCGATATCAGTGCACAATTTATTGTGTACTTTATTTTGTGGTTTGTTACATGATTTATTGTATAGTTCGAATTCACATCATTTATTATGTAATTTATCATATCATTTCTCATATGGTCAGGGTTTATATCGGAGAAAAAAAATGAGGACTTCGTGCGGGATCGAACCCACGTCCGTCAGATTCTGAAGCAGCCTCGCTACCGCCTGGGCTACGCCGCTTGTTTACATAAATTAACAGTTTGAAGAATATGAAGTCCACATATGACCGGAATTTATTTCATTTTCTCTCACCGAGTTTAGCTTTATTTTAATCCAACTATGATTTGTATGTAATAAATAGCGTGGCCGAGGTGGTAGCGAGACTGTTTCAGGATCTGACGGACGATCCTTCAGGATCTTTCAGGATCTTTCAGGATCTTTCAGGATCGTCCGTCAGATCCTGAAGCACTCTCGCTACCACCTCGGTCACGCTATTTATTACATACAAATCATAGTTGGATTAAAATAAAGCTAAACTCGGCGAGAGAAAATGAAATAAATTCCGGTCATCTGTGGACTTCATGTTCGTCAAACTGTTAACTTATATAAACAAGCGGCGTAGCCCAGGCGGTAGCGAGGCTGCTTCAGAATCTGACGGACGTGGGTTCGATCCCGCACGAAGTCCTCATTTTTTTTCTCCGATATAAACCCTGACCATATGAGAAATGATATGATAAATTACATAATAAATGATGTGAATTCGAACTATACAATAAATCATGTAACAAATCACAAAATAAAGTACACAATAAATTGTGCACTGATATCGGTCATAACTTCATACAATTTATTATGTGATTTATCATGTACTTTTCTACATGATATATCACATGAACTATTTCAGTAGGGTATAGATATACTCCCGTGTATAAGCGAGATGTGTGGCGTATAAGAGGCTGTAGTACCTCTCGACATGTCGGTATAGGAGGAATTGTACTTGTCTCGAGGCACTACCGAGCCTCTTAATTAGATAGAAATGTGGCCAGGATGTCGTTTCCATAAAATACCGTGTAAATTTAACGATTTTAAAACTCATAATTTTTGGATAAATGTTCGGTAATTTGGCTTGAAATTTTTCAAGTATGTTGAGATGTATTTGTACTCTACTGTAGACAAAAAACAGATAATTGTAGGGTATTTGGGTTCGAGCAAGGAATACCTTAAACTATGGAAAGCCCCTAATTATAGGAAATAGGTTATTAAAGAAATAACACTTTGATTCTGTCTTGATTGTCTTGATATTTTATTCCATATATTTAAAAAACTTGGAGGCACGTCTTTCTCCTAGTATATGTCCGTCGAGACTAAAAAGGAACTGATTGTGAGGGCGAGAATAAGAATCGGTTATTCATCTGCACTTATCGCTCTGGACCTACAAAAGCGTAATATAAACACAACGTAACATAAACAGTCTAGGATCGCCACATATCGATCTCAGTATATAAGAGATCAATTTTTGTGTATACACGTATTCATATAAAGAAACAAACACTAGTATGGGTGAAACGATTTGGCCACAACGAAAGGCCACACTTTGATTATATCTAACCAAATACGCATTTATATACATATATAATCATATGGTTGGATATATTACTCGGTGCTTTCAGGATCTTGAAAATCTAAAAACAATATATATTATGATATGCAACTCAAGGTGGCCATTCGACCTGGGAAACTGGAAAACCTGGAAAAGTCAGGGAATTCCAAAAGTTTGGAGTAGTCAGGGAAAAGTCGGGAGTTGTCTTTGAAAGTCATGGAAAATTTCGAACCGGTTACCGTAATTTTTTCTTTGGAATCCGTTCAACCCCTTTTTAAAATTTAATCGGGCATATGTGGCTGGGCCAGTCATTTCGAACTTGGAATGTTCGTCAATAGATGATATGCATAAAATTTGGGAATGATTGTGCGCAAGCCTAAAGTAAAGAGATTTAGACGCAAAAGTGTATGTCCACGTGTTTACCCCATTGAAGTGACAGACTCACAGACACATAGTGCAAGATGTTTCTTACAACATACTGCTCGCTAGCAGACCACCAAATTCGACGATATTTCTCCATCACGGCTATGGACGAATCTCGCCATGGACAAATCTCGACTACTTTGGTTGTCTGCTAGCGGGTGACGTGTCGTCTTTCGATCACATGACGATTCTTAGCACCAATCACGGGCCGGATATATATATTATATATATGGGGGTTCGTATGGCTCGGGTGTTACGCGTCCTCGCTGGGATCGGGTTGTTTATATGTTTGGGTTAGGCTTGGGTACGTCATCCTTTTCAAATTGGACACCCTTTATAAGCTATGTTTTGGCTGGTCATCTTTTTTTAATTGGACGCCCGTTACAAACTATGTTTAAGTTGGTCATCCTTTTCAAATTGGACACCCGTTATATGCTATGTTTGGGTTGGTCATTCTTTTAAAATTGGACACCATTTATAAGCTATATTTGGGTTGGTTATCCTTTTTAAATTGGACGACCGTTATAAGCTCAATTTCTGAAACAGCGGCGGTGGTGGCGGCAGCGGCGATATATTTTTATAATATTGAACGATATATATACTAGGGGTTCGTATGGCTCAGGCGCTACGCACCCTCGCTGGGATTGAGTTGTTTGTATGTTTGGGTTGGGCTTTGGTTCATCATCTTTTTCAAATTGTACACCCGGTATAAGCTATGTTTGGGTTGGTCATCCTTTTCAAATTGGACATCCGTTATATGCTACGTTTGGGTTGGTCATCCTTTTTAAATTGGCCACCCGTTATAAGCTATGTTTGGGTTGGTCATACTTTTCAAATTGGACACCCGTTATAAGCTCAATTCCTGAAACTGCGGCGATATGTCTTTATAATGTAGAACGATATATATTGTTCTGTATTATAAAGATATATTGCCGCTGCCGCCGCCACTGTTTCAGGAATCGAGCTTATAACGGGTGTCTAATTTGCAAAGGATGACCAACCCAAACCCAACCCCATTCAAAACCAAACCTAAGCCCAAACCTATTGACAAACCTATATATCAATAGCGAGCCCGAGCCATATATGAGCCGTTCGCTCAAAGAATGACCTAAATCACTTTAGGTCGTTTTTGGGATTTAGTTACCAGTGCGTAGGTATGAGTCCTAAAAGTATGTTTGCTAAGTTTCGTAACATTTCGGCCATTATTGACCTTTTTGTGATTGGTTGAAACAGCGCGTCTAGAGTATTGTCGTTGTTAGTCCTCACCGCGCAGCTGCGTCTCTAGTCTCGCGCTCCAGCTGTTGATGTGCGTTGTGGTACCCGCGCGGTACGTGATAATATCGTTTGCTCTCTTCTGTCACTAATAAATTTGTGACAGAATTCGGAATTCGGAAACTTAAGATGGCGGATCCAATATGGCGGGCCAAAATTGCAAAAAGTCCTTTGACGGAAGTGAAAGTCGGTACTCAGGGGTTTCCAGGGTCGCTGATAACGAATCTGCACTCGCAATTTGGGAATTATAGATGGCGGATCCGATATGGTGGACGAAAAATACAAAAAGTTGTGCAATGTCAGTGAAAGTTGGTACTCGGGGTACCTGATAACGAATCAGTACTCAAAATTTGGAAATTGAAATAGTGGAATGCAAAAAGTGGTTCGATAAAAGTAAAAGTTAGTACTCGGAGGTTGATGTAGTCCCTGACTACGAATTCACGGTCAGACTTCGGGAATGCAAGATGGTGGATCTAACATGGCGACTTGCATGCGAAAAACAATGCTTATCTAGCGTAAGATCAGTACATAGATATTTCTGGAGCCATTGATTGTAAATTGCATGGAACACGGCCGATGCAGACCTGAGAAACCGTTTATTCAAGGTCAATTTTTATACTAGAGTACGATATACAAACGTACTGCATATACGATTTAGGAAATGGAAACCTCAATTTTCTCCAAAAAGTACCGCTCTCAGTCAAATCCAGAGACACACGAACGAGGACATGTCGGTTGATGTCTCCGTTTCTAATTTTTGTTTGAATTTTTTTATTTTTTGTCGTTTAAAAATTTTTTTTTTTCGTTTTATGTTATTTTTTTATTTTTTTCTTCGTTTAAAAAATTTTTATTTCGTTTTTTGTAATTTTTTTATTTGTTTCTTTGTTTTTTTTTTTTTTTTTTTTCAAATTTTGAGTGCATATTCGTTATTAGCGACCCCGAAAACCCCTGATTACCAACTTTTATTTTCGTCAAACGACCTTTTGCATTTTTGGTCCACCATATTGGATCTCCCATCTTGAATTTTAAAATTTTGAGTGCATATTCGTTATTAGCGACCCCGAAATCCCCTGATTACCAACTTTTATTTTCGTCAAGCGACCTTTGGCATTTTTGGTCCACCATATTGGATCCGCCATCTTGAATTTTAAAATTTTGAGTGCATATTCGTTGTCAGCGACCCCGAAAACCCCCGAGTATCAACTTTTACTTTCGTCAGAGGACTTCTTGTATTTTTGGTCCGCCATATTGGATCCGCCATCTTGAATTTGCTAACTTCGAGTGCGGATTCGTTATCAGCGACCCCGAAAACCCCCGAGTACAAAGTTTCAAGTCGATTACACGTAAAGAAAAATGTGTGCTTGAAAGGGTTAAGTAGTTCGCCGAAAAAACGACCTAAATCATTTTGTATTAATTATACATTTCAGTGTTGTTAAAATGTATTTAACAACGATTTTATGATCGTGAATCTTTATTCAGGAGTGTGTCTTTGAAGTAAAATTCAAAAAATTATACATTTTTACACCTAACAATTTGCCATACAATGCTGAATCTTTAAATCGCTTTTTCTCAAAACGACCAAATTGAACTTAGGTCATTCTTTGAGCGAACGGCTCATATACGTACCTCTAATATATATAAATACTGTGACGGAACGCATTTCCCTGCGACCCTTCCCAAAAGATAAATACCAATGGAAAAAGGTGCAAGAGGGCGAGACTATCACGAGTAAACTCTTCCTACTGGGCATCTTCACGTGTGCCTCACGTGCTATCTATATACGTGATCACCTGAAACTAGGATTAACCGGAAAAAACTGGATCGAATGACTCAGTGCACCGCTTCCAGTTTTGTCCACAACTGAAAGCAGGTCAAGTCATATTCCACGAAATATAAATTAAGGTGCAAAGCAATTCTTGGAAGCGAGTAACGCGTATCTATCATGCCCCACTCAAAGTTTCCCGCCCAATGGAAACCAAGAAATTGTTGCGCGGGTCAGACCTCACGAACTATTTATGACCCACGCGAATGAGCATTGCTCTCATTTAGTACCAATAGTCGGTGAGCATAACCCGCGCCAAGCGTCATCTTGACAACAAGTCTAAGCGTGGTCTTCACCACGCTCGAAAGTCTCGGACTTTCGAAATCATTACCGTAGTTTGAAGCTCTGATAGACCTAAGGCTATCATTCGACTTCAAGGCCACCCCGACGACTAAACACCGACGATCCGAGGTCCACGACCAGGGATCCCGTCGACTCAAGAAGAAGAATAGCAAAACGTAGAACACTCACTTTTTCAATAAAACTTCTATGTACACTGGAAATCGCTTAACTGTCCGCTTTATGGCGGATATGAGAGGAAATCGGACAGTTAACCGTCTTCCCTCACGCTGTCGTAGAGCGCTCGAAGGCTGTGCTCAGGGGAGGGGTGCAAGCTCGTAACAGAACAGGTTCGCAACAGAGGGGGGGGGGCGGAATTAGTGAGTGTGATAGTCCGTGTGGCGGAGAAAGAGCTGAAGGGGACCGTTAAACGGCGGATAGTTAAGCGATTTCCAGTGTACTAGGCAGCCCGTCGATAGTGAAGCCCTGAGCACTGTGCTCAGACGTTGGATCTAGAGACGGGTGCTGTTCACAGAATCCTCATAACCCCTAGGTAGGGCCCCTCGAACTGTGTGAAGTCCCGGTCACTGCGACCGGAAGTTAGATCACACCTAGAGATACCTTTTCATGTAAAAACCGTTTGTTTTAATCGAGTAAGCATGCTCTTCCAACACGATTCTCTTTGCTTAACTTCTCCACACGTGGCGACGTGCACCGACGTAATCATGACAATTCTCCAATCACACGTGGTGACGTGCACCGATGCCACTTGGACAAATAGTAACTTACGTCACGATACGTCTTGGAAGAATTCGACAAGACGAACACGTGAACGACTACGAGAACGAAACAGAGTTTTCCTTCTCCCCAAATCAATATTCGGACCAAATTAATCACATTAACCAATTATTCAACTTTGAGTCAAATTCTCACGTAATTTACCTTCACTATTAAAAACCCTTTTACTTCCTTTTTGGTAATGTGCCAGTCGTTTTGCTAAACGGCATAATAACAATCATACATTTTCCACCCTCATATTTTATCTTCGCTTCGCGAACGTAAAATTATTCTTTGGACCTTTTTCAGTATTAATGGCCGATGATGAAGGGTTAACCATCGCATAGTTATTGTAACTCACGAGCGTGGTTTGTACTCTCAGGCTATTAAAAAAAAAATAAAAATAACGAAAGGAAAGAAGCAAAAAAAAATTTCTCAGCCATATGCTACAATAAGTCAAACAATCCTTATTCCCAGCTTTCCTCACGAGTCCAGTACTCGAACTCTGGAGTTGGCCACAGACCTAACGACGAAGATAAAATCTAAAAATAAAAAAATTGTCTCTTCGAAAAACTCGGTAATTATGAATAAAATATTATATCGTGTATTTACATGATACAATAAATATTCTCTCACCAAATTATCAAACGTTTAAATATATATATATTAGGGTGTGCGGAAAAAAAACAATTTTTTTTTGGTTGCATCCACCAAAAAAAGTTGAAGTAAGGTAAAAAAAGAAGAATCCTAAAACGTGAGGTCAAAAAAAAATTATTTCGAACGGCGCATTGCATTTGAATATTTTCCATAAGAATAACACAGGAAAATATTGGGATTTCTGAATGTGGTAGTGCAACTTGTCAGAAAAAAATCACACAAAGATGTCATTAACATATTCTCATGGAAAATCGAATTCCCTACAAAAAAAGTTCTTACGAAAAATTAGCTCAGAACAACCGTTCGAGTGGAATATAACGCGAATGAATATAGTGGAAATAACGCTGTCTGAAATTGAATTGATAGGAAAAAAAATAATTCAAAAGGCTGTAAAATTCGAATTTTTCGCTTTACGAAAAAACTTTTTTGGGTTTTTTGTAGAGAATTTTCTGCTCTAACATACTTGCATGAAATTGTTCTCAAAATATTTCTCTAATACAAAAAAAAAAAAATCAAGTACAACAAGAAATATAAAAGAAACGACGTTCATCATTGATCGTGTTTCGAAAAGCTTTATTCAATGAATTTGGTTTAATAAGACAGAATAGGTTTTTTTTACATTATAATGCTTAATAATCATCGTTTCTTTTTTTAAGAGTCTGTTTGTTGCAATTAGGGTATTTCTATCGATAATTTTGCACTATGCCCAATAAATATTGTAGCTGCTCTTCGTTTTTTGTCAATGAACCGTTATATGCTTCTATCAAAGCGACGTTGTTAGAGCAGAACATTCTCTACAAAAAACCCCCAAAAAGTTTTTTCGTAAAGCGAAAAATTCGATTTTTACAGCCTTTAGAATTTTTTTTTTCCTATCAATTCAATTTCAGACAGCGTTATTTCCACTATATTCATTCGCGTTATATTCCACTTGAACGGTTGTTCTGAGCTAATTTTTCATGACAACTTTTTTTGTAGGGAATTCGATTCTCCATGAGAATATGTTAATGACATCTTTGTGTGGTTTTTTTCTGACGAGTTGCACTACCACATTCAGAAATCCCAATATTTTCCTGTGTTATTCTTATGGAAAATATTCAAATGCAATGCGCCGTTCGAAATAATTTTTTTTTGACCTCACGTTTTAGGATTCTTCTTTTTTTACCTTACTTCAACTTTTTTTGGTGGATGCAACCGAAAAAAAAAAATTGTTTTTTTTCCGCACACCCTAATATATATATATATTAGAGTGGCCCTTAATATGGGTCTGGAAAAAAAATTGGTTGGGCCGCCCTTCAAAACGGTTCCAAATAATAAAAAATAAAATCTACGCGAAGTCCCAGCTATGTCGGTTAAGAGGAAGGCGTATCTGAAAGCATGTACTTAAATTTAAATATCAATTTTTCTTCATGATTGGAGTAATTTTTTTTTGTAATCCAGTTTATCTGTCAATTTTTTTTTTAACTTTCCGAAACTATTGTATATTAGTATTCAATATGCAGAACAAATAATAAAGTCTTCCATACTGGGTTTGATGAGCGTTCAGTTCAACCATCCTATTATTTTGGCACAAAAGTACGATTTAGCTGCTGTCGAACGTTTTTAATCACATCAAAATCAAAGTTTAAATTTTCATCTTGCCAACAAATATCCATTAAATACGAAAGATATAAATTCACGATAAACCATTCACATCGGACTTCCGGTTTGGCAAGAAAATAATTTTTTTTTTTAACTTATTAGAAATATTCCTTGCGTGCTGAGATACAAACATATTCATATTTCACTGAGATCAGACTTCCGGTGCTGTGGATAAAAAATTTATTTGAAAATTCCTTTAAAAATCCTTTATTAAAAATCCTTTATTCGCACAAGCCATCCAATTGGTCGGAATAATCATTATATTTAAAATATGTAATCATAAAAATGCACATGAAATATCGATTCTAGTTCGTTTAGTACGAATTTATTTATTTAAACGGAAGAAACGTCGTAAAAGATTTCATATTACAATAATTTTATTTATATCGATCCGATTAATAGTTTCGCATATCAGTCTCTTTTTTTGCATCAGGGAATTTTTTCCGGTACTCGCTTACAATCTGAAGTACGTATTGCTTTTGACTTTCGTTTTTGGTCAGAATATTATTATAGCTTTCGATTAAACAAACTGCCCTCTCTGCGACATCGTTAACAACTTTCAATTTTTTACTATTTTTAAACCCTCTGAAAAATTTTGATCCTGAAACCACATGGATGGATCATTTGTTAAAAATCCCCTATTGATGTTGATTCTATCGAAAAAATTCAGGGATTGCGAAGTTACAAAGTAGTCCATCTCTTTGTCTAATAAGTGATCGATGTTTTCCGGATTAATTTGCAATCATTTCGAGCTGTTCTCATATGATGTTTCTTTACTCGAATTTATTTCGAACAACATTTTGCGTTTCACATCAGACGATAATTTTTCATCGAAAAATGCAATCGCAGATGATTCTGGACTCAGGTACCATAAATGATTTTTGAACCTGTAAAGTGTTACCCGAGATACATCAGCGTCAACTGATTTATAATTGTGAAGCTTTTTTAAAAATTGCAAATCGCGATTAGGAGCCTGAGGTGCAAGTGAAGCTGTGAACCAGGCCTTCACGTAGATTCCCAGTGAACACGTTTCATTACAGTAATATAACATGGAAGTTACATGTAATTGTCACAATGCAATAGCTGTGTGATGTAACTGCTACGTAACATGAGAATAATATGTTATATATTATTGGTAATATGCAGGCAATGTAAATGTTATATAACGTTGTTGCATTACAGTTTTATAACTCAAATTTATAACGTTTACAGAACACGCTTATAACACTTTTTATATAACATTCGTAATGTGCAGGTTATGTGAACGTTACAAAGTGTTGTTCCGTTACAGTTGTATAACTGACATTTGTAACATTGACATAACGTACTTCTAACGACATTTATATAACATTCGTTATAAGCATGTGATGTGAAGGTTATGAACGCGTTTTAGCGTTACAGCTGTATAACTAAGATTTGTAACGTTTACGCAACATGTTTGTACCATTTTTTATATAACATTCGTAACGTGCAGGTTATGTGAACGTTATAATGCGTTGTAGCATTATATCTGTATATAACTAACATTCATCATATCAACATGTAACGGATGAAAAAATCAAAAGCATTTTGGACCCTATTCAAATTTTCATTTTTAAAGCAGTATCATGTACATACATTTCAAATGTTAAATATATTGTTTAATGTGTTTGTATAATCATAATATGATTATTTATGTACTGATATGAAATAACATATGCATATAATATTATGGCATGTAGCTCCCAACATACAACTGATCAAGAATTCTCCGGCGTGTCAAATACATTATATGAATTATCAGAGTTCATAAACAGTCGATAGCGTAGTGGGTAGCGTGTTAGGTAGATAGGTAGGATAGATACGAAGGTCGCAGGTTCGAATCCCCGTCGAGGACAATAAAATCCTATCGAGAAATCCGTGCAGGATTCTTTTTTTTCCAGTGTAACTCTTCTATAACCTATAAAAATGACAAAATAAGATGATGAAATGCAAAAATTATTTAATAATAATCTTATATTTCATCATATTATTTTAGAATATTGCATTTATATAACTTTTATGACTTTTGTTACATCGCCTTGTAATATAACTATTACATACCGGGTATATAACACGTTACATAACATGTTATATTGCTGAGTCGGAAATGGCAAGTTACATGCAATTTAAATGTAACATCCAGGTAATATTACTTGTAATATTCGGTTATGTTGCCGTTACATTGCTGCAATATTACTGTGTTTACTGGGTTACTACGATGAAAATACATACATCCAAAAGAGCCTTCTCTTCTTTTTTGGTCAGTTTGAATACCTCGCGAAATAGATTTTTATGCAATATATCGCTTTGGAGATCCATCGAACATGATGATATGCGCCTGGAAATCTAAATCTAATACCGCGAGATGGAATAACACCTAGGAATATTCGCATTAATTCAAGAAGTTCCTTATAATCGTATCTTGGTTGGATATTTATCAAAGTATCTTCAACGAAAGAATTAATACTTTCAACATCATCAATCAATGCTTTCTGTACATATTTACTCTCGATTCCGCTCTTATGTTTACTTTTATCCAGCTGTGAGCCCAGGTTTCTTGAAACCTCTTGAATATAGGAACACTCGACCAGAAGTTCCGGGCATTTTTTCCTCGAAGACACTCGTAAGAATTATTTCAAATATGTGGTGTCGGCAAGGTAGCAATACAATATCTCGTTCCAAAATTTGCTCTAAAAGAACTGCTGCGCCCTTCACCCCACCAAGATTGGTCGCCGTAGTATCACAGCACACAGCCTTTACTGCGTCGCAAAGCCCCCAATTCTCAAGAACTTCATAAATGGCTTTTGCTTGAGCTATTCCTGTTCCATTAACTAGCTCAGGTATTCCTAAAAGTTGTTCAACATCGCCAATGGTGATGACAATGGGTAGCCTATCCAATACATCAGGCTTCAACAAATTAGGAAGCATTTTCCCGTCCCAATGTAGAACGACGGAATTTACGACGGTATTTTTAAATAATTGCACAATACTTTTTGCTCTTATTTCCGGCAATTTTTTTCCTACAACGCTAAGTTCATGTTTTACTGATTATTAACGAATCCAAGTTATGACCTAATGATTGAGCTATAGCAGTAATCAGATGTACAGAATCTCTGTCGCTTAATTTACATTTATCCAATGCCGCAACTGGTTTTCGTCTATGAAACTAATCTTTCCACGTGGTCTTTTTGGGATGAATGGCCCAGCATCGTCCCCAACATCGATAGAGGAAAAGTCATCTAGATCCTCTATTGAAATATTAGAATAAGTTCCAAGACTTCTTTGGCTGAGACTTTGAAGAGAAACGCTTTCCGAGCTTGTCTCCAATTCCACAAATCGATCTTTAAAATGAAATGAAAAATGAGCGGATGGTAATTATTTACACGATTGTTATTTGAACGAGATATTAAACTGTCGCTAATAACTTTAAGAAAACTTACTCAATAAATCTTTTTCTGTGATGCTTCTGTTTAATCTCCGCGCAGCAATTTCTTCTCTCTGCAATTTAACTTTTTCTTCTGTATCATAGATGGTCTCGATGTCTCCAATGAATCCGATTCGCCCGTCTTTTCTCTGATTTAATAAAAAATCTTTTCGTCTCTCATCAATCATTTCGAGCACATTTCCGTGGGCAATATCGAATAGGTTATTTAACTGAGAGGTAAAATCTATTTCTCGTTCTTCGTTCAAACTCTGTCCCCGATTTTTTTTGTATCTTTCGAAAGTCTTCACGTAAGTTTTCCAATTTTGTTACACACCGATCCAACTTTTGTGTCGGTAAACGAGCTTTTGCCCAAAAAATCATCGCTTCTTTTATCGTCAATTTTGAACTTTCACGTAGAGTTAATTTTAATTCTCGCAGATTGAACAACAAAACTTTAACAATCTGTAATCGAGACGGTAGCTTATTGCCGTGAATTTGCGCATCAACGTTGCCGATCAAAAAAATATCTTGGCAGGGAGTACGTGTTGATGCCATGATTCAATTGACTTTAACTTCACACAGAAAGTAATCGATAAGATTTATCACAAGACATTACACGTATGCACTGTATTTTCCCGTCTCCGTGTGACTGAGGGTTATAGCGTCCTAACCCAGCCGACGACACAACGGCGTAGATATTTTTTTTTTCCAAGCTGTGCTCCCTACTGTTTTTTCTTTTTCCCCCTCTCTTTCGTAAATATTACTTGTACTTATGTATATATATATATATATATATATATATATTGTAACGGAACCAAGCCCCCCCCCCCTTTTTCCTCGTGATAAACTGAGCGCATCACCCACACAGCGACGTATCTACTGATGGTAACTCCCGCGTACTCTGACTTACCAGCACTCGCGAGATTACGATCGATAGAGATCAGAACGTGGCGCATAGTACCTGACCAAGACACATACAGTAGTGGACGAATAACAATAATAAACCTGCGCATGAGCAAACAAGCTTCGCTAATGACTCATGGCCCCACGCGAGACACCACAGCCGCGACGGGTATAAAAGGCCGAGCAAACGACAGACGATCACCATTTAACCATTCCTTTTGCTACCGTTCGCTCCCGAACACCTCTATACCTCTAAGCGCTAGTATCAGCATCGCGTCTGACGCTAGTATTAGGACCTTCCTATAAAAACCCTTCGCTTGCGAAGTGATCGTATTGCACGATTGCCTGAGTAAGTTTCTACCTAGTAGCATACTTAGCTATAGTACTCGCACTGCGTCGGGCGCATAGCCAAAGTTTCCATCCTGTTAACATATTTTACTCGTATTGCATCGAGCGCATAGTAAAATTCCCTTGCTAATAACTGTACTAACGGCTCGACCCACGTCGAGCAATTAGCCACAGATCTCCACTAGGTACCACTCAAGCCATCGAACCGTACTTTTTACAGGAAGATCCGCTCTGTTTGTTTCGTGCTCCTGAGCAGGCCCGGCTCACTACCGTCGCACGATCTCGAATTCGTATTGGCACAGCGTCCAACGCGAGCTAGAGAAAGTACGACATAACATAGGATAAGTCGCCTAGAGTATAGGTTTTCTTATAGAAAAACCTAGATCTCGGCATTAGCCACTAAACACCAAAAAACTAAAATAAAACCATTTCTCAAACTTAGCTTCAGTAAAACAAATTTCACACATCAATTTCTAGATTACCAAGGACCAGTAATCATAGATCTCAACGTAGAATCATAAAAAAACGTGTCCACCTAAAGTAACCTCTTTTTTTATTAATTAGCCGTCTGGACCGGCAAAGTCCATATAACTCATTTGTTATTTAATTGATCATAAAAACGATCAACAATAGAGTCACAATGCCGATGATGAACTAGTTCCGGCCACCATACCCTAAGAGTGAACATATTCTGAGACAAACAAAACAAACCACAAAAAGAAACACATTAATTGATTGAATTTCCAAATTACATTTAAAGAATTCATTCCTTGGCTATCTCTTTTTGATTATTCGAGTCCAGAACACGAATCCATCTCTCAGATCAAAATAAAAACATTAAAAACTTTCGATATTTTATACGTAAAATCTCAAAACGTTTGAATATATATATATATATATATATATATATATATATATATATACTAGGGGTGCGTAGGGCGCTACGCGCCCTCACTTAGGTTTGGGTTTGGGTTTTGGGTTTGGGTTGGTCATTCTTTTCAAATTGGACACCCGGTATAAGCTCAATTCCTGAAACAGCGGCGGCGGCGGCGGCGGCAGCGGCGATATATCTTTATATTATAGAAAGATATATATATATATATACTAGGGGTGCGTAGGGCGCTACGCGCCCTCACTTAGGTTTGGGTTTGGGTTTGGGTTTGGGTTTGTGTTTAGTCATCCTTTTCAAATTGGACACCCGGTATAAGCTCAAATCCTGAAACAGCGGCGGCGGCGGCCGCGGCGGCGGCGGCGGCGGCGGCAGCGGCGATATATCTTTATATTATAGAGAGATATATACTAGGGATGCGTAGGGCGCTACGCGCCCTCACTTAGGTTTGGGTTTGGGTTGAACATTCTTTTCAAATTGGACACCCGGTATAAGCTCAATTCCTGAAACAGCGGCGGCGGCGGCGGCAGCGGCGACATATCTTTATAATATATATATACTAGGGGTGCGTAGGGCGCTACGCGCCCTCACTTAGGTTTGGGTTTGGGTTTTGGGTTTGGGTTGGTCATTCTTTTCAAATTGGACACCCGGTATAAGCTCAATTCCTGAAACAGCGGTGGCGGCGGCGGCGGCAGCGGCGATATATCTTTATATTATAGAAAGATATATATATATATACTAGGGGTGCGTAGGGCGCTACGCGCCCTCACTTAGGTTTGGGTTTGGGTTTTGGGTTTGGGTTTGTGTTTAGTCATCCTTTTCAAATTGGACACCCGGTATAAGCTCAAATCCTGAAACAGCGGCGGCGGCGGCGGCGGCGGCAGCGGCGATATATCTTTATATTATAGAGAGATATATATATATATTGAAACGTTTCGTGAATGTCCTTAAATAATATTTTGCAGGTATTTACGATTTTGCTTTTTCTTTATTTTATTTTGATGTTTGTTTTGTATACTTGTCTGTCGTCCCGTCGTTCCGTATGGGCGAACAGAAGGTTCGACACAGGCCCAAGGTCAGTGATTGGTCTTTGTAATGAGAGAGGTTTGCCAACATTCGATTTGATGATTCTTTATTGTAGTTTTTCGAGGATGCCTCAGATCAGGTTGCAGAGTTATTTCCCATTGGTTACGGAGTACCTGGGAATAACGTGACCCTGCATCATTGGCGTTGTAAAAAGTGGGCCACATAACGGGGAGGAGAACCTGGAGAAGCAAGGTCTTCTTAATGATATGCAAGATTTTAATCCAGTGGCAACTGGGCAATAGAGAGCAGAAAGGCTGAGGTAGTAGGTACGATTAATACGGAATGCAATGTAGGGAAAGTGATTCTAATTCGTTAATGGTACTGTCACAGTTCGTAGGTGCGTGCGTGCGTGCGTGCGTGCGTGCGTGCGTGCGTGCGTGCGTGCGTGCGTGCGTGTGTGTGTGTGTGTGTGTGTGTGTGTGTGTGTGCGTGTTTCCAATTTCACGATGCTTCCAATCGAGAAGCGATTAGAAGCACAAAAATCAATCGCTTGACGATACGATAATGATTTTCTAATTGTCGGCTGACTGGAATTTATACGTTTTAGCCAGCGTCCTGGGAATGGAAGGCCACTCACTAAAATTCAAGTGATTCTAAGAGATTCTCAATCGATTTTCAATTTATCGTGGCGGATAGTCTGAAAGACTCAGGAGTTGATGTTAACGTTTCACGAGGATAAGTGAAGCTTATCACTCGTGGAGGGTTTTCTCAGCAATGCACTTTTTTCCTTGTTCCCGCCCTCAGCCACAGTGCTGAGGGTTTTCCCAAGGATTCCGGCTCCCTACCTTGAGTTTTATTTGCTGAGACGTGCACCTGGTTAGCTATCTAACTTCCCGACGCAGTGCGGGGTTTCAAGCAAACCATGCTCCCTATCACCTGAAATCTTTTATTTAGCGAGGATAAACGAGTGCTGTTATGTGCTTTTTCTTGAGAAAGACAGAGCAAGTATGTTATAATTGATTCGTCCTAAAAAGGACGAGTCAACGATGATCGCGAAGAGTCTTGAAAAAGACAATTCAAGATAGACGTGCGAAGAAGACGTTGGCCAAGAGTGTATTGACGAAGTCGTTGAGAAGCTTGGAGATCCCGTACACAAAGTGAAATAGGAGTGGTAATGAAAATTCGTCGAGAATAAAGGTTGTCAAGAAATCGCTTGACACGAATAATGCTTACCGATATGGATGATCTAAATGAGGACGAGGCTTGCTCGTCAGGATCTTAAACACCTTTTTATGAACAACCAGCGCCGTGATTCCATTGGTCGAAGGGTTTGTGGTAGGGCAATTTTACCAAGCTTCTAGAGCTTTTTGCACACGGTACGAGGGTTACGTCATGGGCTTCTTGGAAGGATTGATTCTATTTTGGGATTTCGTGGAATCACGAAATTTATCGAATATGGATAGGAAAAATGGATGACGAAATAGGCTATTATGTTTGTAACGGCCGGTGGACTGATATATATATCAACGTGAGAAAATCGGATTTTCAGAGTGAAAAGCCAATTTTAACTCTACAAAGTTAAAAGTTGCGCACGGTAGGTCACCTCGTAACTTGTAACGACTTTTGCGGGTTTCTAAGCAGGATCGCAACTTGGCAGCCAGAGCGATGAGTAGAATAAAATTCATCATGATTGATCAAAAATGGAGGATATTATATAATTCTGCAATAATCGGTATTCAGAGGCTTATGAGTCCATCTATCACGGATTTCACGTGAATCTTCCTAAATTAAGAATAAGGGATTCAAAGTAGCGAGCAATGAGCAGAAAGCATGTGGATTCGTATAAAAATAGGTAATTGGAGAGTTCTAGATCATCGACTTTGAAATTTAAGAAATTATATTTTTTAATGTCATGTGTGCAAATCGTTAAAATTTCGAAAAGACACATTACCTTTGGAATAGAGCTTTTTGAAACATATAATAGTCCGGGAGGTAGCGTTGCAAATATAAAAGTCATAGTACGCCGGCTGATATTAACATCGGTAGTTGATCTTATATCACTAATGAGTGAACCGACCGTCAGCTGCACAAGTAGCGGTGGGTGTGGGTGTGGGAGGTCGCGAAAGTGGTAAAAAAAAAAAAAATCAAGTAATAGTACGCCGACTGAAACTTTTTTTAGAAATAGTTGACATTATACTAAGCTGAAAAAAAATAGTCAGCTGCATCGTTGAGGGGGGACTATACGTCAGCTGCTCGCATGAACTTGTAAAAAAAACTCATAAAATAAAGTTATAGTAAGCCGGATGAAATTGAACTGGGTGATTGTTTAAATAATTACAAGTACAAAAACAATAATCAGCTGCGTGTTTAGCGGTGGAAAGACCGTCAGCTGACGCAGTAAAGATACAGATTATTTGGGCAATGCACAGTATCTTTCAGGGTCTAGCTGACAGAACTCCCGTCCCCGGACCCTTCTGACTGATTGTCAGAAAACGAATCACTTCCATCCACCTCGGGTGCTTAATTTTACGAATTTTACATACTATTTTTTATCAATAAATGTGTGGAACAGTTTTAATTATTCATTTACTTCTTTTTCTAATCCTTATTCACAATATGATCCCATTGAATGCAATAAAAAATACCCAAATTGAAGAAGAGCAATATTTAAATGATATTTAAATGATTACAATATTTAATATTTAAATGAAGTACAATCTTTAAATGGTTTAATCGATTCACCTTTTTATACAAGTAAGTTGGCTAATAAATGATCATGGAATACTTTAATATTTCTTTCAAGTACTAAATACCCACTGATGTCGATGATATTGTGACAATGGCGCGGATTTCGCTCGGCAAAGTAAGGTATAACTCCGAACTCCGAAGGTATTGGTATTAGAGAAAAAAAAGTTTTCAACAAAAGTTGTTCATAATTAAAAGATCTACAACTTTGATGATCAGAAAAATATCATAAATTTGAACGGTTGGGGAGGAAATGGCGAAAATTGAAAAATAGGGAGAAAAAAAAGGAAAATTTTTGCCTTTCGGAAGGAAAATTTTTGCCTTCGAATAAGTAAAATGAGGTACAGCTGACCTTCGGAGAACCCCTTAAATTGAAATGTATGCTCAGAATGCACCCCCCTATCGATCCTTAATAATCGCCAAACTACATAATTTTATGTTTAATGATTTCGTAATTTGACTGGACTAGTAAGAATTTTATTATTTGTCAATGAATATTTCTTAAACACACTGGCGAAAGGAAATCCGAGTTACCGCATTTATTTTTGAGAAATTAAATGTTGAACGTCAGTGAAAAACTTGCTCCATTGCATTGCTCAAATAAGAAAAAGACGTGACCCTCGTACTTTTTTTGCATATAACATCCGTTTTCACGGAGAAAAATACTTAAAAAACGAGAACTCTGTCGAGGACGACATATAACACGATTTTCGTGAAAAAAAGAGACAGTTCACCGACTTAATTAACAAGAATTTAGTGAAAATATGCGATCACACTACTTTTTTAAAAAAATTTTATTTTATTTTTTAATTTTTTAATTTTTTTTTCAGTTATAAGTGATTGAAATAAACATATTGGTGAATAAAATCAATATTATCATTCATATATTTAAAAATTAGCGCATTATTCGTCCGTACAAATCATAATTATTCAGTATCTAAAAGTTGGTACTGCTGACGTTGCCCAATATTTTCAAACTTTACCGCGTCAGCTGACGGTCTTTCCACCGCTAAACACGCAGCTGATTATTGTTTTTCTGCTTGTAATTATTTAAACAATTACTCAGTTAAATTTCATCCGGCGTACTATAACTTTATATTATGTGTTTTTTTTACAAGTTCATGCGAGCAGCTGACGCATAGTCCCCCCTCTGCGATGCAGCTGACTATTTTTTTTCAGCTCAGCATAATGTCGACTATTTCTGAAAAAAAATTCAGCCGGCGTACTATTGCTTAATTTTTTTTTTTTTTTACTACTTTCGCGACCTCCCACGCCCACACCCACCGCGGGTGCGTCAGCTGACGGTCGGTTCACTTATTAGTGATTCGAGATCTATTGAAAAAGATGGTAAAATGCAACGCTACCTCCCGGACTATAAGGTTCAAACGACTAGGTCCGAATTATTCCTTGAGCATAAAATTATCAATCGATGGAAAGCTTCTGAATGAATTAAAATCACCAAGGGCCGCTTGTGGTTTCCTTCAAGAATGGTCTTTCAATCAGAATTATTTCCGTACAACCTAAACGATGATCTCTGCTGCAGCTTTTCCTACTATCGACGTTCAACTTAATGCACTCTCTCGTGATTGAATTCTCCTGGTAGATAGAACCACCGGAGTGGGATGCAAACGCGCTTTATCCGGGCGTCCGCTTTTCTTCTTCATTAACTCTTCAATATAGCACGCGGGTTCGAAGGATAATGGAATTACAGATGTATAATCGTGCTATAACTGTTCCGCGTTGTTGAAAGATCAAAAGCCTGGTGTGCTGTAATAAAAATTTACTGTCGGTTGCGCAAAAAAATACAAGGTAAATGACTTGATCAATGAGGACAGGAGCTTGATCATTGAACATCTTTAAAAAATGACGCATTGAAATGAATCTTTACGTGTGACAATAATCATATTTACCAGTATTACTGTTAAAATGTCCAGGGTCCTATTTAAAAAATGAAAAAGTTAGAAATACACGAGTTCTTACATAAAAATGAATTGAGGGACCTCTAGAATTTTTTGAAAAATCTGAAAAAATTCAGGAATTCGTTTATAGTAGTATGTAGCAAGCTGTGTTGATACGGCCCCTGAATTAAAAAAAAAGGTTTTTTTAGACCACCCTAATATAAATATATTTTTTGTGTGTTCCAACGTATACCATTGCGGGTTTTTACGTATTAACCCGTTCCGTTTGACCCCTCCTATCACTCCCTGCCCGCTCTTCGCTAAGCTAACTTAACTTCCGATACAGACAGCATTATTTTACTGAGTTTCCGATATGTTACCATTAGAATCTCAGTAAAACTGCCTCCCGCTCGGTAGTCAGCGCGCCAAGCCAGTGCACGGCTAAGCGGTCACGCAGAAAGTAACGATTCGATAAGTTTTCTCAGTAAAATTTTCCAGGCTAATGTCGGTGTAGCCGATAAATACGTATTATTTATCGATGAAAAAAAGAGCGCAATGATCGATGTGACCTCCAGTTGTGTGAATAACCATGATCAATCTACAATGCTGATTATCATAACCCCGCAATCCCAAGCTCTCTTTTATAACGGCTTAATAGATATATTTTGAGAGAAATTTTTTTTGTGAATAGGTTGAGTGCACCAGTGAATGAACATTAAGCGCACTGTCAGGTTTACGAAAGGATGGGTTTTCACTGGATGGTTATGGCCTGATAAAACTAATACTGTTCGAGAGATTACGTCCTTAATATTTGGATTAGCTAGTTGAAACGTGGTACTCGGACAAAATATATATTAAAAAAACCGTAACCAAAGTTGCCAGTGATTGAACGCTCTAACACAATCAATGAACAGACTCCTCCCCAGTAATTGAACAGGCCTATCTAGCAAATGAACATCGAAACCCAGTAAATGAACAGTATGAAACAAAGTAGTTATAAATCACATTTATTTGATAAAATTTGCAACGTAAAATATATGCAGTCTTAAAATTACAATAGTTAGCATCAAAAGTATGGTAATTAGAATCAAATTCTTTGGAAAGTGACTAAAATAATTATGAACTATAATTATTGGTTCATTAAATAGGGGAGACCTGGATAAAACGGACCTCCAGGATAAAACGGTTTTCTATCATTATTTACTATCAGTCTGGAATTTTGGATGACACATGATTCTTAAAAAAACAAGTATAAAGGATAATTTTAATGAAGAATCATGATTAATCCGAAATTTCGGAGTGTTCGTAAATAATTATAGAAAACCGCTCTACCTTGGTGTTTAAATCTAGCGCGGAGAAGTGGACTAATGCCGATAAATTCGTTATTCGTTCTTTTTCTATTTTTTCACCACTTTTATGACAGTTCCCTTTCTCTTAACCTCTTTTTCGGCGGTGATATAACATTCTCTTTTCTTACAATGCCCCGATGTTCAGGTGTTCAGGTTGCTGGCAATGCTGCATCTATGCTGATACTCTCATCAGTACATACTAGCATCATTGTTATCATCCAAATCCTGGTCCTTTTTCACGACTTAAATTTTTCTTTTTACAGCGGTGTTTTTATTTTGTTGAGGTTCTTTCTGAGTTTTATTTTTGTTTTTAGTCGCCTTTTCCGCTTCTCTCTGTTTCTTTTCTTCTCTTTTAATGCAACTCTGCGCAGCCAAAGCGTTCTGTAAATCATCCTCGCTGTAATTAAAGTTCCGCTATTTTGCTTGAGTCTCTTCTGTTGTGTCCGTCATCTATAAAACAATACCTAGCTATCTATAAATCCACGAGACCACACAGATCTCTAAAAAACTAGGTACATTAAGATAGGAATGAATAAATGAATAAATAAATCAATACATGAATGAATTTTCATAATTGATATAGCCAAATTGTACCAAAAAAGTATTGGCACTTATTCTGTATGCCTTCGAACCTTGTACTGTCCCTGACAGATCGTGACACCCAAGCGATGGGTGTCAAATGACCATTTGACACCCAAAAAGACGGTGTCGACACTGATTTGGGTGTCGACACCTTAAAAGACAGTGTTGACACTGAACTTGGTCGAGACTGTATTGGGTGTCGACACCCAAAAAGACGGTGTTGACACTGATTTGGGTGTCAACACCTCAAAAAAACGGTGTTGACACTGATTTTGACCAAGGCTGTTTTGGGTGTTGACACCCAAAAAGACGGTGTTGACACTGATTTGGGTGTCGACACCTTAAAAGACAGTGTTGACACTGAACTTGGTCGAGACTGTTGTGGGTGTCGACACCCAAAAAGACGGTGTTGACACTGGATTGGGCGTCGACACCTCAAAAAAACGGTGTTGACACTGAACTTGGTCGAAACTGTTTTGGGTGTCGACACCCACAAAAACGGTGTCGACACTGATTTGGGTGTTGACACCTTAAAAGACAGTGTTGACACTGAACTTGGTAAAAACTGTTTTGGGTGTCGACACCCAATTTTTTAGGTGTTAAAATTGTCATTTGACACTACACGTGACACTCAACACCGTAAAATTACCGTGTCATAACCTAAATCAGTGTCGACCCCGTTTTTTAGGGTGTCACCCGGGAAAAAATAATCATATCGGATCATACATGATCATATATAACTAGTCATGTATGACTCATGCCAGAAAAGTGGCCATGTCTGATCATACCAAATCGTGTATGATCATACCAAATCGTGTATGATCATATGAAGTCATGTATGCACTGCAAATCCAAGTGTTTAGTAGTAGTAATAGTTTATTTATTATTTATGAATTAGCTATTAGGAATGATCGATGAACGAGCTTAAAACTGTTATTCCATTATTTTCGAAAATCCTGTAAATTTTGAAAAAAAAAAGTCATTGACCGGGACTTGAATCCACGATCCTCCGCAGTAATCGAATTCAGCACTTTCGATCCTTAAATAATCATTTAAAAAAAAATTAAAGATTTTGAGAATTTTTTTTTTTACGAGTGTTTCCGGCTTTGTGGTCCGGACGTTTTTCCGTCGAAATTAATTTTGAGCCTACCTGAGATTTTACCTGAGACCTACCTAACGACCTACCTAACGAGCGACACTCTACCACTACGCTATTGATTCCTTATGAATTTCTTGTATTTAAATGATATTAGTTTACGAGTTCTAATGAAGAAGCACTGTCTCACCGGGCTCGATAGAAGAGCGTGATATTCAGTAAAAAGGTGTGGTATACAGTGAAAAAATTTATTCAATTGTTAATTAACAAATGGATTTGTTTAATAATAATTGTTATTATGTAATATGGCTGGATAGAATCGCGTGATATTATTCAGTAAAAAGGTGATATGCAGTGAAAAAATTTATTCAATTGTTAATTAACAAATGGATTTGTTTAATAATGATTGTTATTATGTTGTTTAATAGTAAATGTTGTTTAATAATCATTTTTATTATGTAATAATGATAATAATAGTTGTAAAATGTCGCAAAATGTGTGATTTACCAATAAATGTGTTATTTTAACACGAATCATAAAGTGTGTAAAGGTTTAATGCGGACCGTGCGTGTAAAGTTACACAGAAAATGCGGGTAAAAGTAGCATAACACGCATATGTGTGTTGCTTTAACACACATTATGCCATTTACACGTGTTATTTAAAAAATTACACATCTTTTGCGTGTAACATAACACACTTGGATTTGCAGTGTGGTCATATGAAGTTATGGATGATCATATCAAGTCGTGGATGATCATACCAAGTCGTGTATGATCATGCCAAATGATCTATAAATGGTCAAAAACGGATGAATCTACATTTGTAAAAATAATTTTTTTTCCAGATTTTGATGGACTTCATGAGAAACATTTTATTTGGGGTCGGATTTTAAAAATGAAAGAGTGAATTCATCCGCTTCTGATTGTGAAATGTATATATGATCATGTATGATCATATATGATCATATATAATATGTTTTATATAATCCTAAACGATTATATATATTGTTATGCTGTATGGTCCATAAATATAAATTTATATACGATCCACATGTTCATCTATAATATATATGGTCATATATAATCAAACATGAATGTATGTATGACCATACAGAATATCATATAAAATCGTATAGGATCTTATATTACTTTATATGCAATTATATATGACCATACATAACATCATATATGAATATAGTTCCTATATAAATTCATGTATGTTTATATATCAACATACATAACTTCATGTATGATCCTATACGATTACACATGATGTTGTGTATGTTCATACACAATCATACATAAATGTATATATGATCTACATGGTCATATATAATACTATACATGGTTATATATGATCATATATAATGCTACATATGATCATATACGATTATACATGAAGTTATGTATGTTGATATATAAACATACATGAATTTATATAGGAACTATATTCATATGTGATGTTATGTATGGTCATATATAATTGCATATAAAGTTATATATGATCCTATACGATTTTATATGATGTTATGTATGGTCATATATAATCATATATACAGTTATATATAATCCTATTCGATTTTACATGACGTTATGTATGTTCATATATAATCATACATAAATTTATGTATGATCATATATAATCATACATAAATCAGGCATGAACCAGATATGTTCATATCTGAACATATCTGAACATATCTGGTTCATGCCTGACTCATATATAACATTTTTTCCCGGGCAACACCCAAATCAGTGTCAACACTGTTTTTTGGGTGTCAACACCCAAATCAGTGTCGACACCGTTTTTTTGGGTGTTAACACCCAAAACGGCCTTGTTCAGATGGGTGTCGACACCCACTTTTTTAGGTGTTAAAATTGTCATTTGACACCCTACACGTGACACTCAACACCGAAAAATTACGGTGTCACGTTCTGTCAGGGGTGTGCTAAAAAATCATAAAACATTTGATAGATATTAGTATTATCATAATCATGTTCATTCAAATAACAAGATCTCACAACCAAATCTAGCCTCGTTCATTAATGGAATTAGGGATTCTAATGAATCAACGCCGCCGTTCTATGTCGTTCATTTATTTGAATTACGTATACCAGTGAATGAATGGTACAGTTTTCATGTCGTTCATTCATTGGAACTCCACATACCAGTGAATGAACTACGCCGTTCATTTATTGGAGAAATAGTGATTGTCGGAGCCAGTAAGTGAACACTGTCAGTTTGAGCGTATTTTGAGGTTATGTATCGTAAAAATTCTACAAAACGAGGGTTGAGGCATATTAAGATACACAGGAAACAATATCATGATTACATTCGTAAAGGTGGCACTTACATAGAAAAAAATCGCTAGAATTTGCGACTTTACGTTGAATAATTTTAACGCAGAAATTGACGCCGGTTTCATTGTTCACAATGATGATTTTTACGCCAATGGGCCTTATACAAGCCCAGAAAAAAAATAGGCATCAAGATTTTTTATTTTCAGCTTGAAAAAATTGCTATTCTGATTTAAGCACGTACAGGGAATAGTATTCAGGAAGATTAATAAATTTATCACTAGAAACACTTCAGAAGATGCTGAACGGTTAAAAGTGAAGGCAGATGAATTTTTGGCTGCTGTTAAACATGGTACAACAAATTTTGGAATTCAGAACGTATACAATTCCGATCAAAGCGGATTCCAATTAGAGATGCATTCAGGAAAAATTTAGGCCGTCGAAGGAGAGAAACAAGTTCAGTGCCTTGTCAGTTTCATCATCTACTACCCATAGTTGCACAATATAACCGCTGATGTCAACTGGAGGAACACTTATATCACCTCTCTTTTTGTTCTTAAAAGAACAAATTCGCAAGTTCAGACCGGTTGTAGAGCAAATTTATTCAGGCCTGTTAATATTTATATAGCGGCATCAAAATCTGGAAAACTTTCTTCAGGTATAAATATAACATAATTTTTATCCAACATTCTATTTACAAACAAGCCTTAAGCCACATTAATTTCTTTTAATTTATTTCAGATCACTTTACGGTTCTAGAATTTGGAAAAAATTCGTGCGGCACTTTTTAGACAGCGCCATCTTAATAAATCACGAAAATAATCTACACATTTATGGAATAACATTATCAAACTCTAATCTTTGGTCCACAATCAGTTATTCTCTCCGCGATACATTAATATTTTTAAATACTCATGGTATAAATCTGGGTACATTGATGAAAAACCAGAAAAATTCGAAAATCCGGTTGAGTTCAGTTTCGGAGATTTTTGTAAGAATTGTAAGCATTGCGAAATCCAAGACTGCACAAACGTCGCTGTTATTCGATGTTCATGGTGTAAAAAATCCTTGTGCTTTAAACACTTTTTCGACGACTATCATTATCGTTCAATATTCGAAAATTAATATCGTTTTATTTATAATTTTCGTAAGGATAAATGATACGAATAAAACATATAAAATTAAAAGATTAAACGAACTTACCTTAAGTGAAGTTCAATCTTAATTGTATGTAGCGGCTCTTCCGAAGATCACTGGTAGTACCCTTTTCTACTACAGATGGCACCACAGGTTTAAAGTAAGCAAAAAAGGAGCCCCGCTCTCGGGCCTCCATCCGGTTCGTCTCCGCTACTTACGTCATTCTTTAAAGTAACGTGCCATAATTAGGGTTCAACTTGTCGAAGTATGGGATATTTGGGTGGGACTGATCTTCGGAAGAGGCGCTACATACAATTAAGATTGAACTTCACTTAAGGTAAGTTCGTTTAATCTTTCAATTGTATTTCGCGCCTCTTCCTTCAGATCACTGGTAGATGTTTAAAGTATGGCACGTATTCTTATCAATTGTCTGTGACGAGTCGTTAATTAATTATTTGTGATTTATTCTTTAACTTTTCTTCAACACAGTTGTGGCGAATACGGTGTTGTCCTTTACGATTTCTAGATCGTAAAATCGTGTAAACGTCATGGACGCTTCAGTCCAGCCTGCTGTCTTCTTTATTACGTCTATGTTGACGCCGCTCCGTTTTACTGCTGATGTTGATGCGTGTCGCGTGCTATATGCCGTGAAAATGCTGGTGTCGATTCCGCATAAGCCTAGTAAATCTTTGATCCATCTACTGATTGACTGCGTGGAAACTTCTTTATGAGGTTTGCGATAAGAGAGAAGTAATTTTTATGTGTCTTGTCGGATGTCCTCTGTTTTTTCCAGGTAGCTTTGGAGCGTCGTGGCCATACAAATCTTGGGGTTTTCCGTGAACACCGGAAGTATTAACGTCGGTTGTTTTCTTTGTGTATGAGAAGTCTTTATTCTCGCTGGTATTTTAATCTCGATTTTCTTATCACGTTCAATAATATCCTGGATATTTATTGCGGCAAGCGTCTGCATTCTGTGTCCGGTTGTTAAGGCAAGTAATATTGCCCCCTACTGAAAAAGTTCATGTGAAAAAGTTCATGTAGAAAAGTACATGATAAATCACATAATAAATTGTATGAAGTTATGACCGATATCAGTGCACAATTTATTGTGTACTTTATTTTGTGATTTGTTACATGATTGATTGTATAGTTCGAATTCACATAGTTTATTATGTAATTTATCATATGATTTCTCATATGATCAGGGTTTATATCGGAGAAAAAAAATGAGGACTTCGTGCGGGATCGAACCCACGTCCGTCAGATTCTGAAGCAGCCTCGCTACTGCCTGGGCTACGCCGCTTGTTTATACAAGTAAACAGTTTGACGAACATGAAGTCCACAGATGACCGGAATTTATTTCATTTTCTCTCACCGAGTTTAGCTTTATTTTAATCCAACTATGATTTGTATGTAATAAATAGCGTGACCGAGGTGGTAGCGAGACTGCTTCAGGATCTGACGGACGATCATTCATGATCTTTCAGGATCTGACGGACGATCCTTCAGGATCTTTCAGGATCGTCCGTCAGATCCTGAAGCAGTCTCGCTACCACCTCGGTCGCGCTATTTATTACATACAAATCATAGTTGGATTAAAATAAAGCTAAACTCGGTGAGAGAAAATGAAATAAATTCCGGTCATCTGTGGACTTCATGTTCGTCAAACTGTTTACTTGTATAAACAAGCGGCGTAGCCCAGGCGGTAGCGAGGCTGCTTCAGAATCTGACGGACGTGGGTTCGATCCCGCACGAAGTCCTCATTATTTTTCTCCGATATAAACCCTGACCATATGAGAAATCATATGATAAATTACATAATAAACGATGTGAGTTCGAACTATACAATAAATCATGTAACAAATCACAAAATAAAGTACACAATAAATTGTGCACTGATATCGGTCATAACTTCATACAATTTATTATGTGATTTATCATGTACTTTTCTACATGATATATCACATGAACTTTTTCAGTAGGGCCGTCTTCATGGAGAGTTGTTTAAGGGAGAGTTCCTCGTTCTGTGGCCATTGACTCAGGAAATCCAAGACCACTTTTGGGTCCCAAGTGTCATTATATCGTGGCTTAGGTGGGCATTGCTTTGCCGTTCCTTTACAAAATCGTTTAACGATTGGATTTTCTCCGACTTCGGGCCCCAACAACAGTGACAGTGCCGACCGGTAACTGTTAATCGGTCCATAACCTATTCCCCTCTGAAATTGTTCTGTGAAGAATTTTATAACACCACCAATGTTGTACTCGTAAACATTAAAACCGTTGTCGTATGCAAATTGCCACCACTTCTTTAGAGGTATCTCGTACTGACGGATTGAAGAGTTTGTTAGTGATGCTAGCAGTACGTCGATGGCTTCTGTGGATAGGTCTTTTCGTTTGTACGCCTGCCTGACACAACTCCTGCAACCAGGGAAAGCTGGCGCCACAGTGGGTGGGGATCCCTGTCGATGGAATGGATTAAATTAATGTTCGGTTTAAAAACGATTGGCTTTGACTCTAACATGCTCATGAACATGGGGTACCAGGCCTGTGACGTCCATTGTGGGACTACAATTATACCTCTCGCACAATCTGTCTTAATTTTCTTCAACATTTTTAAAATTATTGAAAATGGAGGGAAAGCATAGAAAAATTGAGAGGACCAATCTTTTGTGAAAGCGTCGATAGCCACAGCTCCTGCGTCGCTCTTCCATGCAAAATATCTGTCACATTTTGTGTTGGATCTACTGGCAAAAAGATCAATTTCTGGATCCCCGAAGACCTGCCGAATTTTATTATAGACTCCATTTGCGAGTGAGAATTCTGTCTCAGGCTCCAGTCGTCGAGATTCTTCGTCCGCCGTTGTATTTTCTGACGTCTGGATGTATGATGCAAAAATCCAGATGTTTTTTCGTTCGCACCATTGCCATATTTCCTTGGCAAGCTTGCTTAGATTCTCGATTTGTATGCCTCCCATTCGATTGACATACGAGATTGCTGTTGTGTTGTCTATTCGGAGCAGAATATTGCAGTCTCGCTGAGACCTCGCTAAACACTTTAGTGCGAAAAACGCTGCCGTCAACTCCAGGACATTAATGTGGAGTTTCTGTTCTTCTCTTGTCCAAAACCCATGAATTCTATTTTTCCCCAAGCAAGCTCCCCAACCCGAGAGGCATGCATCGGAGAAAATCTCCATACTATAGTGAAAATTATTAATGGCATTGTCAGTTATCTTTATATTATTCATCCACCAATTAAAGTCCTCTTGGAGTCTCTTGGGTAACCTCATTTTCTTTTCGTAGTTACCCTCTGCTCCCTCTAGCGCTAGAAATTTTTCCCGTTCAAAATCTTTCAGATATACCCAACCGTACTTGACGGCGTGACAACAGGCGCCAAGTGATCCAATAAAGGTTGCGAATTCTCGAATTGTACATTTTTGTGTGCGCTGGAATTTCTCAATTTTCTTTACGATTTCTATTCGTTTGTCCTGGGGGAGTGTTAACTTCATCGTGTGCGAGTCGAGTATAAACCCGAGGAATTTGCAGATCTTTGAGGGAATAAGTCGGCTTTTTTCTCTATAGGTGCTGAATGCTAAAGCCCTAAACGTAACTAAGAACTTACGTGAGGAAAGAAATGAAAGTAGAACGCTATTGGTTGAAGGTTTTGAAACTACTATAAAAGATAAATGCGACACGTTAAATACCGACTTACGGAATAAAATAGAGAGAATTAGTGCGCAAATAACTGAAGATCTTACAACCGAGATAAAAGAAATTCTCAAAACTCCGAATGCTGGTACGAAAAACCTACGAGTGTCCATGCTTAGCATGTTTTCCCAGCTTGACGCTCGATTAAACATCCTTGAGAAAAAATGAGCGAGAAGAAGCGAGCGCTGGTGCAGGAACTACATAAGCCCGCACGCAGAAACTATCCTCGTCGGCATGTGGATATACGAGGCTTGGATGAGACTTGGCAAGCGGACCTTGTGGACATGTCGGCTTACGCGCGGCAAAACGGCAATCATAAATTTCTCCTAACCGTCATCGATGTCTTCTCCAAGTTTGCCTGGGCCGTGCCAATGAGGAGCAAGAACGCTAAAGATACAACGAGCGCCATGAGATCTATACTTGCAAAGGGACGCATACCAGAGAACCTACATGTTGATCAGGGCAAAGAGTTTTATAATGCCGATTTTAAAACTCTCATGAAAAAGTATAATATTCATATGTACTCGACGACATACAGTAATTTGAAAGCATCAATTTGCGAGCGTTTTAATCGTACCTTGAAAAATAAAATGTGGATGCAATTTAGTCTTCGTGGAAGCTACAAGTGGACCGATATTCTCAAAAATTTGATTTCCGAATATAACAATAGTCATCGCACAATTAAAATGAAGCCGAAAGACGTGAACTCGGAGAATGAGAAGCAGCTGTTACAACGCGTTTTCACGACTCGAGAACCTTTGAAAAAAAAGTCGACGAAATTTCGACGCGGTGACAAAGTGAGAATAAGCAAATTTAAAAATATATTTGCCAAGGGTTATACTCCAAACTGGACAACGGAAATATTTACAATACATCAAGTGAAAAATACGAACCCTGTGACGTTCAGTCTGAAGGACTATCAAGATGAACCCATCGCCGGCGGGTTTTATGAGCAGGAGCTACTTAGAGTTGAAAATCCCGATATTTATCTGATTGAACGAGTATTGAAAACGCGTGGGAATGAAATGTTTGTAAAATGGTTGGGTTTCGACAATGCTCACAATAGTTGGATAAGGAAATCTGATGTGTAATAAAAATATTTTAACAATGAATATTATCGATCTTTTCAATCACCACCTTCTATCTCATCTTTCACAGGATTATTTTGTTGGACAGGATATTAATTGGGAAAAAGTCGGTTTCAAAACATTTTTTTTTTATTTAAAAAAATTAATTTGCTTTTATTTTCTTAATTTTTTTTATTTTTTTAAATTCATTTCAAAGATGGGGGGGGGGGGGCAATTACAAAAAATTATAGAAAATTCAAAAAATAAAAAAATTGTCTCAAACGTTACAAATAATTAAAGTTTACTTCATTATCGCTAGGGAGCCATTCCGCCATTTGCTGTGGGAGGGCCAAGTCCAAATAAGGACAGGATTCATATCCTGAAAAGTGCAAATATTATGAGATTAATACAAAAACCATCGCACGCGCACACGTGTGTGAAGACAAAAATCTGTTTACCTGACTCATCCGTTTCCGAGTCAGAAAGGTACACCGTTGACGCGTCACTATGGGGGCTGGGAGATCGCGGTGGTGGTGGTCGAACCTGCTCAACACGTTCCTCAACTTGGATCCACCTGGGGTCGGGGGATCGTGGCGGTGTTGACTGAGCTTGTGGTGATAATGCTAGTGATGGCGAGGGCAAGCGGATTGGCAATGATGCCGTGGATGCTGATGATAATGACGACGATGATGACGATCGATATATTACTCCCGATAGGCCAGCTACTGCCCCATCATCTTGAATAAATTCGTCGTCAGACGAAAATTTAGCCTCTTCCTCCTCCTCCTCACTGTCACTGGCGAGAAGTCTCTGTTTTGCTGAGGGAATATATATATAGGTATATTTTTCGTAATACCGTTAGGTAGTCAGGCGGACAGGTAGCGAGGTGGCAGGCAGGTCGGTGGAAAAGTTTCGAAAACAATAAAGATCTTCGCTTATCGTGTTCATTGAGCAGTGGCATGAATCGTTCTTCTTCATGCCAATTCATGCCCCTGATTACTTTTACCGCCGAATCCAAAATATCCGGATGATCCAATAATCCGCGATTGAAAGCTTTTACGAAAACTCTCTGCCCAACCATACTTAATATTCTTCGAACTTTTCGTAAATTTGCCTCGCGGGGCATAATCCGCAATTGATCAAAACGCACTTCAGGCCATATGAGTCGCAAAAACGGAGACTTATTGAAAAGGAAAACGCACAGCATACAAACGTCAGCGTAGAGTGGTGCCATTTCAGCTAATCCATTTGACTTGATGAGAAAATGTCAACTGAGCGAACACTCCCCGAAAATTACTTATCACAGCGGAAGGGTTTGGTGAAAGCGGAAGGTCACTTATTGGAGGAAAATTCTAACGTAGTATACATATCTCACTTCTAGGGAGTGAGGGTAAGATCATAAAAATATAACCGATTCTCACCAGTACGGATATATATATATATATATATATATATATATATATATATATATATATATATATATACTCTGGAAACTCTCTGACATACCGTTTTTCTCTTTTTCTCTTGTGGATGCGTACTGTACTCTCTCTCCCTTATACCGCTCCAAAATATTTTCGAGCAGATTGGGAAATTTAATTTTCATAGTCAATTTTTTCCTCCAGCTTATCAATTTTATTAGCTTATATACATTATTCACAGTTTTATACCGTTCATAATTTACCACGCTTATCGCATTCTTAATTTTACTCTCCATTTTTTAAGCTACAAACATTCTTTCGCTTCACGCTCATAACCCCAAGGTAGAGTATCAGTCGTATGAGCGGAGAGAACTCTTTTATCATCATTCCAGCTTAAAGCAACTTTTCTCTGCCTTACAGTTTGCACTACATGCTTCTTCGATTGAATTAAATTTTGTGTTTCAACAAGATTCTCATGCCGGAAAAGACAATGTTTATAATCGTCGAATCTGATTCTTTTTAACGTAGACCCCCGAACACCTTTAGCGCGCTTTTTTTCTACATCATCATCTCGAACCTTGTAAGCGTATAGTTTGGCGCGCAGGCCCACGAATTCTTCCATGAACTGACCATTATTCTCATCCTTCATTAACCCTAACACCTTTTTATTCGCTAAAGGCATCCCATGAGGATTGTCAAGAGGATAATCGGAGGTGTCAAATTTGTTTATGTCGAGCTTCATAACATCATATACAGGGTGAGGCAATAACTATTAGCAGTAGAAATATTTTCTACCTTGCCAGACTGAGGCGAAAACTTTTCCTACAAAAGTTGCATAGTTCGTAGGGGGTCATCAAGTGGTGGCTACGAGGTTCATCTAGGTGGAGGCGCTTCGAGCATTTCAAGGTCACCTCCGTTTTTTCAAATGGATCCACTATTTTTTTTCTTCGTAATTTCATCGAGGAACTATGAATAAGTTTACACACCAAATTTCGTCATGATCAACCAAGATGGTGGCCGCCACTTTCAATTCATGCTTGCAATCTGATTCGTATTAATTGTATGGTCCTATTAATAACGTCAGTCTGTATTAACGAAAAGGCTCTAATCGAGGTTTCAATACGTAAATCAAAGCAACATCGAGGTAAGTCGTACGACTTTGTTAACATTTTGTTACATTGTTCGCAACGGTGATTCTTAAACTGTGTTCTCTTCAATGCTAAATTTTTTATGCTAAATCTTGGTTGATCATGACGAAATTTGGTGTGTGAACTTATTCATAGTTCCTCGATGAAATTACGAAGAAAAAAAATAGTGGATCCATTTAAAAAACGGAGGTGACCTTGAAATGCTCGAAGCGCCTCCACCTAGACGAACCTCGTAGCCACCACTTGATGACCCCCTACGAACCATGCAACTTTTGTAGGAAAAGTTTTCGCCTAAGTCTGGCAAGGTAGAAAATATTTCTACTGCTAATAGTTATTGCCTCACCCTGTATATTAGGCACTGTAATATTATATATAAGACTATCAGTGTCGGTGTACATTAATTGAGCTTTTTGTCCAAACTGTTTTTTCATATGCTCATAATGGAAATCGTAAATATAAATTTTTGATAGGTCAAGGATTGAAAACCCCGCATACAATGGCTTATTAAAGTTCACCTTTGCTCTGTTGAGCTCGATGATGACCATATCATCGTCGAATACGGTGCAGCTGTAGAACGTAGCCCTAGCGATCAGAGCTCGAGCTCCGTACCGACCACCCCACTGAGTAACAAGCTTTACTTCCCGATGTTTTCTCACATTCTCCATTGTTTTCCCGAAAACCGCTTTATTGAGCAGTTTATATAAGTTTTTATGGAACGCATTAGTAGCTTTTTGTCTTAATCCAGTATTTAAATCAATGTATGGCTTCATCCACGATTTCTGTTGAAATAATAAAACTCTATGAATTTTCTTTAATTTTAAGCCCAAGTTGAGACACTGCTGCAAGTTTCGATACTGAATGATATATTTTTCTTTTGTCAATAGCGTTGTCATTAGTTTTATATTTTTGGAGGAGGGTGGTCTGTAATGCTGAGGACAAAGTGGCAAGTCTTTATGAAATTCGTGCAGCTCCTTGGGATATTCTAAATCAACCTCGAATATGTACCCTGTATGAGAATCGGGAGGGATATTGTCAATATCCGATTTATCAAAGTTTTCGACCCACTCGAATCCAGCATATGGCAATGCCTGAACCATAGCTGCACCATAAAGATTGTTTACGTCGAAATACATTCAGTATGATTCAACTTTTGATGGGTCAAAATCCTCCCCCATGTATCGATTATTTGCTTTTGCATAGCGATTTGAGCATTGAGCAAGTCCTCCTCTGATACCTTTCTCGATGAACAACAGCATATCAACGTTGGTGATGAGTTCGAGTTCAATGCCGGTTAACTTAAGCATTGCATCGAGAGCGAGTCCAGGAGCTGTATAATAGTGCAACGGATCTAAATTATATGTTGATAGACAGCTGCGTCGGAAATTTTCGAAAATGTCAGCTAAAAGGAGAACATCTATTTTGAGATATAAATCTGAATATTCTCCTAATGTTGATATTTTAAAAGTTTTCCAAACATTCATGGCGTGAGCGTATGAATCTTCAGAAATCTCCTCATTATTTAACCTAGAATAAAACTGCGCTTTGGATGGTAGCTCGGTCTCGTCAAGATCTCGTCAATCCAACAATCGGTATAATCATATGGGAAAACCCCCTTTTTAGTCATAAGACTGAATTCCGTTGCACTATTACAATGCTTGCGAGTGATTTGTTTTTCATCGCTTTCTAAGTAGGATGCTAATTTTTCAATGCAACACGCCATAAATCTATATGAATCTAAAAACCTGAACTCTACAAAAGTGCCTCGGACTTTTTTTGTGAATGAAATATATTTCTCCTTATTAATTGGCAGAAGATAAACCGCACCTTCGAATGCTACGGCTAATGCTTTAATCAGAAAATGAGCGTCATATCCCGATAAATTATGAAAAATAACCGGCACCGCGTGAGAGTTTTTATAATTCAAATTACACCCGGTGTGTGCAGGCCCACGATACTTCCCTGTAAAATGACAATGATCTCGAACTCTCAACTCGTTATTTTCGAAAGGCTTCTCACAAATATGACAGATGGTTACAGAATTAAATGCGCTTTGCTGATCATCGCTGAGATGCTCCATTGGTATGATGTTCGTCAACCGGGTATTCACCAAGCTCGCGATATTCTTCAATTCCTCCATGAACCACCCAATAAAATCCAAACCGCGATGAGATTTAAATTCCGAAATGGTATCATCGTACGAGCAGTGGAAGTAGTATGCGATGGAGTGAGGCACATGCTTTTGGTAGCCCATAGTATTCACCTCCTCCGTAGGTGCAATCGGCTCCAGGAGACATTCGAGATCAGCACATATCACGAACGGAACATTCTCTTCGTGCTTGTGGTTTCTAAACCTCATGGATTTCGCCTCACCCTCGGGAAAATACACTCTGCACTGGTTCGTGCAGTCGAGGATATGCTTTTGCAGCACGATTTCGCTTTGAAAGTGACAGAGACACCTATCACACAGCCATGTTTTACCATTATGACTAGAAATCTGCGAGCCTACTTAGCGCGAAATGTTTTTTATCCACGCAAAGTGGTGGATAAGACTCGCAAGATCATCTTCATCACAATCATGCCTGTCACTCTCGAGCATGAGAAGGTGAACTGTTGATTTAGGAGATGTTTGTTTATTGATATATATCGGCACTATTACACTGCTCTTCCTCTGATTATCAACACCATAAATGTTAATTTTGAGGTTATTCATTTTTTCAAAGGTTGGCACTTTTTTTACAGTAATTGGAAAATCCAAACCTTTGTACTGTAAAACTTCACTGAAATGTCTATAAGAGCTTGTTCGGTTGCAATTTATAACTGGCGGAGAAAGTGCTGCAGTCACTGCCCATAAAAAGCAAAATTCGTCATTGCTCTCTATATTAACTACAGCACGCTTTCGTTGAATATCTTTCGGAACACTGACGTATGTACCTCCCCGGAGTGGCACGTATTTATTAAAATTTACAGTTAGGTTGGATACTTCGTGCAGTGACCAACCAGACCCTTTCCCATGGAACTCCTCAATTTTTTTCAGCAACTGATCTTTTACATGCTCCTGGAACCACATGTCGATGTTCGTAGAAGGAAGAATTGCCTCATTCCGCGTGTTAAAAAATTTATCCTCCAACGCAGTTTCACCTATTTTTTTTAATTGAAACTTGCACGCTAATATTACATTAAGCTTCAAATTGCCATAACGCCGGGATGCAGCTTCCAATTTGGCGAGGATCAAGGGCTTAGAATCATCGAGAAAAGCATCGAGATCTTTGTGTTGAAGGTTGATGACTACGCCCGTTTGGATTCTTTTTTTGAACGCCGTCTCCATATCCTTTCATCGCACTTTATCAGCTGCTCCAGAACAAGCTCCTCTTTTCTTCAATTTTTCTATCACGGATAATACTGACGCAATTGTCGCTTGAATGCGCATTTTCTCATGCACTGAGGGACATTCGCGCCGAGAAATTTTCGTCAATAGTTTCACGTTTTTTTCCCCCTCCCTAATCCACCTTAGTGCTATAGCTGGTGATGAGCTTTTTTGTGAAATTAAATAAGCGTTTTCCATAATGGAAATGAGCTTCCTACACTTGTGAGTATCCATATTAGGAGGAGAAAAAAATCCGAGAAGAAAGAAAGACTGCACAAATGCTAATGGAGGGTTAAATTATTTGAGCCAGCAATATATACTCCCACTCCCCCCCCCCCCCCCCAACTTTCTATGGACCATCAGCATCAGCAGGTATATCAGTTGCACGAGTACATCTTCATTCGGGTCGTCATAGATTAAACATAGGGTTCCAGGGGTAGCGTTGCGTGGCCACAAGATTTGACGGAACAGTCTAACTGCTAGACGACATTCCAATGCCATCGTAAGATTACGCAAAGCGCGCTCTGCCGATAGAATTGACGGAATTCCGATGCTATCTTAAAAGGTAAGGCGAAAATGATGCACTGAGATTAACGTGTCTCGACAAGCATATATCCCTCTTTTGCGCTTACAAGGGTAGCACTGCAGGGGGTAGCGTCGCATGGGGCTTTTATGACCTCACGATTCGGCCTTTTCCAGTCTGCAGTCGGACACCCAGCACGTGACCAGCAGTGATTTATGACAGGAAATGAGGAGGCAACAGACAGACGCGCCAGTTAAGTAGCATTCCAATGCCTTTGTAAAGATTACGTAAAGTGCACTGAGATTAACGTGTCTCGACAAGCATATCCCCTCTCTTAAATTTACAAGGGTAGCCCTGCGGAGAGTAGCGTCGTGGGCGGTTGAAAAATCTAACGCTCCAGTCTGCTATTTACCTGTTAGAGATAGCGGCATTCCAATGCCACCCTCAAAGAAGCCCCCCCCCCCCCTCTCTTGACCCGCAAAATATTAGGTGCACTCCGGTCGTTAGAGATACCCCCCCCCCCCCCCCGGGATTGTGTCTCGGCTAAGTGGTTCATGTCTGAGCTAAAAAATGTCGGTAAATGTCGGGGTAGGGATCTTGAGTTAGAACTCTCCGTGTAACACTACTACCATGTTATGACAGTTTATTACACCGCATGAAAACGAATGAGCGACGTTCAAGAAGCACTGATATTGCGCCTGTCTTCTTGGATAATCAATAAATTTCAATGCAGCTTGAACATCGCTCACACTTTACCATTTGATAAACTATCAAAAACGACGGTCTTATGTGATTTTCGAACAGACAAGTCTGATTTTATATTGAAATATCGCGTTTCTCATTGCTCATCTTTGTGGCCAAGTGGGGTCTGACCAATTGATATAAACACAAACATTAAGAAACTTATGTGGATCCAGAATAAAAATTCCGAAAATATCGACCCTCAACGAAAAAAAACGCGAGTTTTTTGCTTTTATTTACTCTGATTACCCCAATTCCTCTTTTCCTTCGTTCCGTCCACAGAAAAAAAAAAATGTAAAAATATATTAATTTTTGCTACAGAAATATATATTATTTATACTTAACTTCACAATTAGAGTCTCATAATTAGTCTCGAAGAGATTGTTCGAAAATATTGACAACCATTTCGATAAAGTATCTTGGATATGTTTTTAGCTTAGCGTTTATAAGACTCTTGTATCGAATCTTGGGGAGAGAGTGATAAAAACCGCCTTAATACGAGTCTCGGAGAGACAGTCATTGGAAGCTCCTTTACCAGTATCAAAAGTCTCGAAAAGATTCCTTAAAAATGTCGAAAACCGTTTTGATAAAAATAACAAAAATCTCCTAGAGATTGAGATAGACTGTTTCAAGCTCCCGAAAACAGCATGGCGTTGGGTCCTATTCAAGACTCTTTTTTAGCGTTCCAAGACTCTTTCCGAGATTCCCTCCGAGATTCTTTCCAAGTCTGATTTCCCATGCTATTTTTTTTTGCGCGGGAAAACAGTGTACACATGTGTAAAAGCACACCCGCAAGTCGGGTCCATTTAGTAGCAGATAACGGACGATACGGCGTATCATATTGTATTGGATAAATAGACGTTGACATAATCAGACTCATGAGTACAGCACTCTTGTTAGTCATCATTGTACACTGTGCGGCATTTTTGACGTATCCCAGTGCAATTTCGGCGAGAATATAATTTCATTATTTTGTTGGAACTGTACAACGGTGCATATTAATCCGATAAGCGTGCTTAACATTCTAATGGCTGCTTTCAGTGCCTTGTCATGGCAAGAAATTTTAATTAATGGCGTTGAAAAGCCCTATAGAAAATATATTTCAAAATGCTGTTTCACTATAGAAAATATACTTCAAAATGTTGTTGGAGGTATCTTAGTCAAGGCTCACAATATAGAATAATTGGAATGAGGCCTACACAGTTGATGATGATAAACGGAAGAATGAGGATAAAAGTGCATCAGTCATATTTTCATCAACAGAGGAATCAACATGTTCCATCGAAAACTAACCGATTGATCTTGAATATAAAAAAACCGGGTGCGTGTTAGTGATAGGCGTCGAATTAAAAATATCGATATCATTACCAAACGATATATCGAAATATTGATATCGATATCGGATAAATATCGAATGCCGGATATCGATACTTACCAAATATCGATACCTTAGAAGCGATCCTATTTTGATTCTTGTATATGTCTAAAGAAAAAGCCACGATTCGATTAATACTAAGATGACCCGCCTGAAGACATTTGCATATCTACAAATTTGAAGTTTAGCAGCTTGTAGCTTTCAAACTATGGCTCTGAGTTATAAAGGTACGGGAACTTCTTTGTCCCTTCTTTGATTCTCTTCAATCAGATTTTTTCACTTTTTTTATGTGCCAAAGAATCAAATCCAACGCAAACGCGCGCGATATGTGACTTAAAAATAAGTGAAAGAACCCAATTGTAGGGGATCGAAAAAGTAACAGAAAAGTCCATCCAACTCATTAAGACCCAATATGACCCAACCTACTCCAAGTAAATCCAATACAACCCAATTTACTTGAAGTAAACCAAACCCAATGAAACCCAATACAACCCAATTTACTCCAAGTAAACCCAACCCAATAAAACCCAATATGACCCAGCCTACTGCAAGTAAACCCAACAAAATAAAACCCAATATGACCAAACCTACTATAAATTAACCCAATATAATCCTATCGGCCTCAACTCAATAGAATGCAACTCCGAACACCTGGTCTTGGGCAGCTTATTGACTTTTTCCGAGTATCTCGATTTACCGTGAAAGTGTCGAATAACATAGTAAAAAAACTCGTTATAGTTTTCTCCGAATCCATTTTTTAATTATTTTCAGTGCGACCCAACACTTTGAATTGTACAATGCATGTACCACTTCCAACACATGCTTTATTTGAACCTTATTCGTACTCATCCAGAGGTATATACGCTCGGTGCAAATTGTGTCTTATCAAAAAGTTTGTTTTGAATAAATAAGTAAAATTTTAGCGTAAAGTTGCCCGAACATTTTTTCATTACCGGCCGAATCAGTTTATTAAGAGCTTTTTCGATGCAAAATCGTTTGGGGATCACGGATATTCTGTTCATCGTGTCCTGGTCCGCATTTTAACAAAATTTTAATTGGGCCATCAATGATTACCAAACGATTTCCCTGTAATCGAAAGTTATTTGAAAAAAAATGGAAAGAAAATCACGTATTTTTCCGGCTAGCTTCACACTGTCAAATACCTAGTCCTCACCAAATCCGCACTACCTAGACGCAAATAGTTTTTTTTTCACTTTTTTACGTGATCGACGCACTGCCGAACATGATGAATAGAACATTCGTGATCCCCAAACGATTCTGCATCGAAAAAGTTCTTAACAAACTAATTCAGACGATAATGAAAAAAATTTCGGGCAACTTAACGCTAAAAATTTAATTATTTATCTAAAAAAAAAAAAACTTTTTGATAAGACACTAATTGCACTGTGCGTATATCCCTCTGAGAGCACAAATAAGGTTGTAATAAAGCACGTGTGGTAAATGCATTGTGGAATTCGAAGTGCTATATCTCACTGAAAATTATTTAGAAGTGGACTCGGAGAAAACTATGACGAGCTTTTTTATTATGTTATTTGGCATTTTTAAAGTAAAACATGATGCTCGAAAAACGTCAATAAACTACACAAGACCAGGTGTTCGGAGATGCATCTGATTTAAGTTGAGACCAATAGGGTTATATTGTGTTTAGTTGAGGCTGATATGATTATATCGACTTTACTTGGAGTCGGTTGGGTCATATTGGGTTTTGTTCGACTGGGTCGGGTCTACTTGGAGTCGGTTGGGTCATATTGGATTTACATGGAGACAGTTGGGTTGTATTGGGTTTCTTTGGAGACACTTGAGTTGTATTGGGTTCATTTGGAGCTGGTTGGGTCGTATCGGGTTTGCTTGGAGTCAGTGAGATCGTATTGGGCCATGAGATTTCTAGGTGAGAACATTACAATATATCCACAGTAAGATAAAATCATTATAGATCCCCAGGACAATCTTTTACCGTGAATTAGACGAAGAAAATTAAAAAAAGCTAATAATGAATGATGTGGTTTTAAACCAATTCGATTCATTTGAATCAATTTTTCAATTCAAATAGAATTAATATATCCACCATTTTTTCATACATCTTTCATTGCTGGCTCAAAATTAATCACACGAATCGTCCACGTCTGAATTAAATAGTATACGAAGATTTGGTGGGGACGAGGTATTCAATTTCCCAATGAGTTTTTAATTTAAAGAAAATCGCTTGGTGATTATTAGTGGCCTAATTAAAATGATTAGCGTTTTATTTTTTGTTTTCAAATAAGTTATCAAAATTTTAACATAAAATTGGGTGAACATTTTTTCATTAACCGCCGATTTTGCCGATAATGGATCTAACATTCGGCCAATTTTACGCTAAAATTTGAATAACTTTTTTTTTGAAAATCTATTGACTGCAAAACATTTGAATTTGGCCACCAATCATCACCAAGCGATCTTCTTTAAATTAAAACTAATTGCAAAATCAAATGCCTTATCCCCACCAAATCCTCACTACCTAACTACCTAGACGAAAATCGTGTTTTTCTCACATTTTTACGTAAACTACCGACCGTCGAACATGATGAAAAAAAAATCGTGATCTGCAAACAATTCTGCATCAAATAAGCCTCTAATGAACCGATTTGGTTGGTTTAAAAAATATTCGGCCAACTTTACGTTAAAGTTTTTTTTTTTTTTTTTTTTTAAATTAATTTATGTCCTCACGCCTTCTTCCCTTTCGGGGTTTTCAAGACGGCGCTCCTTCCCTCACTTCCCTTTCCATCCTTCCCTCACATCCACCTCAACCCTGGGTATCTGGTCCGGGTCAGTAACCAGACACCCAGGGCCCGTGCGGCCGCAGCCGACTTCCTATTCTGTAGCGTATTCACCATGGCACGCGTATTAGCACGTATCATGGGCTCCGGGAAACTGCGGAAAACCTGGGCCACCACAGTCGGTCCCGTGCTCGCCTCACGGCGTTGGAGCTACGTCACATCTTGACAGGAGAACGTAAACATGGACTACAGCTATATATACGTGACACACACCAGTAAATGTACTTGTGTATGCCCCATACATACATCTGGAGCTAGTCACGCCCATATTTTATTTTCTCCTGACAAGATTACGACACCGGGAATCGAACCCGGGACCTCCCGAGGCTCTGGCTAAGAGGCAAACACGCTAGCCACCAGACCAAAGCCCCGGTTAACTTTACGTTAAAGTTTTAATTATTTATTTAAAAAATTGGTTTTCGTGGAGTTGGTTGGGTTTGCTCGGAGTCGCTTCGGTTATATTGGGTTTACTTGGAGTCAGTTGGATTGTATTGGGTTTTATTAGAGAAAAAATGTTCGGCCTACTTTACGCTAAAATTTTAATTATTTATTTAAAAAAAAACTATTGACCACCAAAAGTTTTGATTAAGCTACCAATCATCATCAAAAATTTTAATTAGGCGATCAATCATCTCAAAATGTTTTAATTAGGCCACCAATCACCAAATGACCTTCGAACGTTTTTTTATCTTAATGAACTGATTTAGCCGATATCACTAACAGCATTCAAACACTTTTTTTAAATAATCGATTAATCGATTATTTTTTATGTGTGTGCGGTTGATTTATGGCCTAGGGGAAAAAGTGTTTCCGGAAACGGAACCCGCGAAATCGAGCATACATAAAGTACAAATACGTTTAAAAAAACCCTGAACATGTACGCATGAACTACGAAGGTGATGAGAGAGGAAAATTGTAGAAGTCGAAGGATCGAATTCGATCGTGCCCAGAATCAGCCTCCAGGAGCCGTATTCTGTACACCGATCGACTTCTCTCAGTCGACTTCGACAAGTTTACCCTCTCTTGTTTTCATAGTTCATGTTTTACTGATCACGGCAAAATATACCATGGGCCATAGACTAACCACTTACCAAGATTGGTGAAAGATCGTACATTTTGGTTTTCGCGAAGTCGATTGAGAAGTCGATCGGTGTACAGAATACGACTCCAGAAATGAATACTCGTATGTAATCGACGGAACTCGCTTGTTTTTCTCATCAGATGAAAGAATAGTGAGAGGGAAAGAGGAGAGTTTGACATGCATAAAAACACGAAATAACAGGATTGTCCTTATTTCACATTGTTCTATCCGTTGTATGTATGAGTTTACAGCTGAATTTACTGTGTCTTCATACCTTGTGTTGACGTTGACGTTATAAATTTTATTTGTATAGAGGGGGGGGGGGGGGGGGGGGGAGAATTGATAGGGTGAGCAAAGAAGTAGGAATTAGTAATAGATTTTAAATCAATTTTATTTGTGCACTTAAGTATTTGTCTCTGTAAGTAAAAAATTGGGATAAATTAATTCTGTTCTCTTATTCTATACTATTTTCATTGCTCTGGTGTCTATTATTTATAGAATCATCTAATTCTACAATACCCACAATGGGCTTATGATAACGCAAATATGACATAAAATGCTTCAGAGCTATTCGATATTTTTTGCAAATACGGCATCTATCGTTGTACCACCTTTAGTGGTCGGATCATTCCTGCCGTTGATCATTTTTAACAAGAAATGTTTTTCTAAAAATTGAAGGAGTGATTCAGCCTCTGTGGCAATGAAAAATTAACGTTAAAACTCCTGCGAGAATTACCGATTCATTACGGTAATGCACAGGGTCTCCTAGCATATCGGCTAAAACTTGAGAACCGCCTATTGTTAAGGGCAATAACGCTTTAGCGATGATCTTCAATTGATGTATGTATTAGGCAAAATATAAATTGATATTAAAGTAATTTTCTGATCCGAACTATCTTCCATTTTGCATTCAATTGCACATAGGTCTCCTATTCTTCCAGAACTTGACACGGTGACCTCTCCGTCACTGGAGTAAGGGGCCTTAACTTGCAAGTGAGGCGTTACAACGTAACATTCGTCGTGTCGATGGTGGTAAATGGCGACTCCAGAATTCTGTTTCTCTTCGCGTTAAAATCGTACAATGAAATCCAAATTCGGGACCGATGATGGCTCGTTTCCTTTCATAAACGTTTCTGACAGCATTATAATTTTTGTATGTTGAAACACTCTATCCAGGAGATCATTTGAGTGAGCGTTAAAGCTTTAACAATTGAATGAAATTATTGATAAGCCCCTCCTTGAGCTGACAAAATCAAAAAATTGTTGTTCCAGTGTGATATATGGATTCTGACGCAGTCTGGTAATTTCGTGTCGGGATTAATAAAGGTGTTCACTTAAGAGAATAACCCTTTTCATATACACACCAAAAAAAGTCATTATTAGTTCAAATAAATGGATGACAGCTATATGAGAAAATTACTGACGGTACAAAATGTTGGAAGAAATATTAAGGTTGATAGATAGGTAAAATATGGAGGTATCTTCAGGTAGTTAAAATAATATCGTGCGATCGAACGGAGGAAAACTGCGGAGAGCGTATTTCTCCGCGAAAGCACATTTTTTAATACCTGAAAATACCTCCACATTCTACATATCAATCAACCTTAATATTTCTTCCAACATTCTGTACCGTCAGTAATTTTCTCATAGTTTTTATCCGTTGATTTGGACTAATAAAGACGTTTTTTGGTGTGTATATATGAAAAGGGTTATTCGTAAACACCTTTCCGATACCAACTACCTGCTTTCCGGTAAAGCGACAGTTCTAACGAATGGTGGTGAACATTGTCTACATGCCGCACGAAGCGCAGTGAGCCCCCATAACACTGTGGATGGCGAGGCACTCGCTCTCTTGCTTACAAACTATACCTCTCTCTCTCTCTCTTCTATTCCTCCATTCTCTTGTCCGGTTTACGGACACTTTTTAGCGTTACCAAGAGCTGGGTCGTTGTCGCATAAGAAGTATTTACTTCAAAAAGCTGCAGTTCACCATTAGAAAAGCGAAAAAAGGAAAAGATTGAGCATGGAAAAATGTTAAACACAGATATAAAAAACTTGTTTCTAGAAAACAGTTGAAAAAATAGAAAAAAACAAGTAATTGCTGGTGGATCGTATGTGGATGAATTTTGGCGAACCTCGGAATTTACTTGGGAAATGTGTTTTCAGGCTAACGATAAACAAGCAATTATCCATGACATAGATGTTATTCGTCGATGGACTCTGCAAGCTAATTATTTTTCCGCTCGGTAAAAATCTTTAAAACAATTCTGTCCCTTTATGACCAATAAAGATACTGACCGACCTCAATATCCCTTGGTACAATGTTTACTATTAAATAAATTCGACTTTTCCTGGGTATTACGAGGTCATCTGGTAGTTTTAGGTTTTTTTTATTCGACCCTAGTACACAAGCCATAGATTTGAAATTAGATTTAGAAAATCGTTCGTGTGCGTGTACAATTTTTGTCATATCCAAGATTACAGATTTTATGGAATTTTAAATTTTCCGAAGATGTCTATTATCGTTCTGGCTGTCGTAAATTTTCAGCTGTTAGGCTACAAATACTTGCACAAATAGGTTTGGGGTCATGGATGTTTGTTGCTCGCAGTTTGGTGAGCGTTGATAAAGTGGAATAGTCAATAAATTGTTTGTTGTTCTCATTTTTTATCCACTTGTTTTTTTTTTAGTAAAGGCATTTTTTAAAACTTTTCACGGTACATAGTCTAAGGGATGATAGTTATTATATATCTATCTTCTTGGATAAGGCGATAAGTTTGTGGGAACGGCAAGTCCGGGGCCGTGGCATTGTTTAGCGAGGCCTGTTATGAATTATATCGTGATATTTCAATGCTGCTCGTCTTTTTTTTTTATCAGTAAGGGAAAATTTATATACCCGTATACGTATACTACAGGATCGAAAAACTTTCACCATTGTCATCGGATATTGCACATAACTGATGGTGATGTTGATTATATCGGTGGAATTTTTTTTTCAACGAGCCTCTATTTTTCCAACGGATCATGGAAATTTCATTATCGATACCTTAACAATTCTCGGTGGAAGGGAAGTGTACCGGGTTATTTATTAATTAATGGCAATGACAATTTAGAATCTTTAGTGCAGTAGGGAGGCATTTCCTCTATTAATAATTATATAATTAGGAAGTTTTACAATCAATGTCAAAAGTTTTAAACTCGAGAACTTATTCGTGGAACGATACATTTATATAATTTCTCTGTGAATCCTCTATCAATGAATGCAATGTTGTTTAAATGACTCAAGTTCGCCCTTTTATATCTTAGCATATACGTGAGAAATTTTTTTCTTATTAATTTAAAAACAGCTCTCAACCTTCCTTTGTAATGCCTAACACTGCTAGCTAGTAAAGTAGTGAACAATTTAGCTTATATAGTAGTGAACAACTTTGATCAAATGCATCGTCGTTTAAAGACGATTATCGTTTCGGTATCATGACAGAATTCATGAGTTCTTGAATACTTGGCTCAGCAAAGATAAAAAATGTGAGAATTCTCGTGAGCTCGCGGAATTCGTATGTGACCCACGTACTTTTATTCTATCTTGCTGCAATGCATCTCCAGTGCGTGAGTATAAATCAGCAAACAGTATCTTTTCATTCCATCGAAAGTAATGAACCGAATATTTTTTTAATGAATGCCCGGGCAGATTCTATTACACCATATTTGAAGAAAACTTGGACATCTTTTCCGTAATTTCTTTGTTTTTTTACACCATTTGAGTGAATACCTGACAAGCATTCGCCATCAATTATCACATCCGTTATGGATCATATGCCACCCTTCAATGCTCACGGGGAAGTACCGTCTACATTTACTGACACTGCTGATGTCCGGGAGCCTGTTTGCTTAAATGTGTCGCCCAATCTCCCCTAGCCTGGAAATCACATCAGCATGAATGCGAGATCGAATATTCAGTCACACACTGTGTTGAACCTCCCCAACCAGTTTGTTCAGCGTTCTGTAACCAAAGTGTGTGCATGTGTGGGTATGTGAATATGTGTATAAGCCCCTACATGTGCGTATATATTTCTATACGTGTGACGGCCAGGTTAGTCGGTGAACTTTTGACCCGGTCTTCTCTCTGTCAGTCGTAAGCTCGACGCGCAAGCCTTCCACACTGGCGTGACCTTTGTAACACCCAGCCAAGAACCCTGCCAGCGTTATTGCACTGGGAGCTTTGTATGATGGGGAGGCTTCGTTTCTCATTCTACCTCCCGAGATTCGTATTGGGGCGCAAATCAAGCAGGCGAGCCATAGCAGGGCCCTTTTAACGCCAAGCAGTTTTTTCTTCACTCCTCGCAATTAACGAGTGCCGTGAGTTCCTTTAATTTTTTTAAAGCCCTCGCTCGTCCCTTTGACGTCTCTCCAATCGTTTTTCTTCCATTATTTCTCATTCATTTCATATAATTTATATTTTTGCGACGTGAAATTACATATTATTACACTTCTCGTGTGGAAAGGCAGACCGGCTCAGCATATGCACTAATGTGTGCATTGTACGATGAGAGAAATGACTAAAGAAACCGCAATTAAAGAAGATTGTATAACCTTAGAATGGGGAAAAATGCAACATTATTTATTCCGTACTCATGCGACGACAATCTCGATTGCGTGATTATACGATGCTCGCGGTTCGCTACGCAGTAGTCTGTCGGCCAAAGCGGCAACTGCTCTTGATATCATTTTTTTGCAAGCTTCAACATGTATAAGAGGCACTCCATGCGGTTTCGAACGGTCAAAAAGTTTTCCACTCTCAAAAAAATTGAAATTTGGTTAAATTATTTAATTATATGAAAAAAAGTAGTGTAAATTTTTTTAAAATTTTTGGATCGCAGTTTTTTGAGTTTTTCAAAATTTCAAAATTTTCTGAGTACCGTTATATCTTGAAAGCATACGATTAAACAGAAAAATGTTTCAGACAAAAAGTTGCAGTTTTACATATACTTTGTGAATTTTATTTTTTTATTTTTCGAGTTTAAAAAATGACCATTTTTATCAAAAGTATACGAAAATATTATTTTTCGGTCGGTATATCAGTTTCGATTTATCTCAAAAAATCCCCAAAAATACTCTGAAGTGTGTACAATAGACACATATTTTTTTTAGATGGCTCGATTAGTTGTTCCAAAGCTATGCTTTGTTTTATTGATAATATTTTTTTTTTTTTTCCAATAAGCTCCAATAAGCTCCAAAACATTAATATTATTATTGTACATGTTCTTTTATCTAAACATTTTAGAGATACAATTTGAGAGAGTATGATTTCCCATAATAATTGATTCTTCTAAACAAAAAAAAAAAAATATTATCAATAAAAACTTTTTCTTTCAGTATGGCAGTTAAATCGTGGTCAGTTTATGATACAGTGAGACAAAATTATATTCGCCATACTTCTAGTGCAGTACAAAAGTGGTGCCATACTTGAAAAATGGTATTTTTTAACCGTTTTTAAAACACGCCTATAGAAGCCGTAAAATTATTTTTTACAGTATGGCATAAATGAAATCAGATTGTTCCAATACGATTATAAGTTAAAAAAAATACGCCATACTGTGACCATGGTACGAAAGACCGTGATACACATGCTGCGATGTAAAAAAAAAAAAAAATAAAACGATTTCTTACAGTATGGCATTTTAATTTTCGGAAAGTTCATAAAAAGTATGATTCAGGAAAAGTATCCCATACTTATGGTGAAGTCCAAAAGTGGCGCCATACCCGGAAAACGCACATTTACAGACACGTACACACAGGCACACTCTAATATACACATATAAAAGTTTGGGATGCCTGACCAGCAGCTGCTGTGTACCTGCGTTAGAATTTGTACAGTTCGAAGACGTTCGAGCGTAGAATATTATACGACATAACACGTTATTTAATTAAACAAGAATGTCCCTACATGCAACTTGAAATTAAGTATTTACGTTCCTCACATGTCCAACTTTCAAAAAAAAATTGGTGCCATACTGTAAGAAATTGTTCAAATGTTGCATAAAATTTTACAGTTATTTAATAACATTGTACGTATATCACCCACTCTACAGGTATGGCATTATAACAATTATGTTTCTAATCATAAAAAAAACTACTAGACCAAATTTTAAGGTGAATGAAATAGTTTTTCGAATTTTGAAAAATGACATGTTTGAGGGGGTATAGCGGGTATTTTGGACCGTCGGAATGGTATGGCGTGGTGATTTTCGTACAAGATTAATAAAAAACAATTGTTTAAAAAAAAAATCAGCCTGTAAGAAATAAAAAAAGTAAGAATTAAAAAAAAAAACATTTTCAAAAAAGTATGGCAGGCCTAAACACCCATCGGAGAAGTATGGCATATAGCGAGCGCCGGATTTTTTTTTGTTAAAATCCCGATAAATTGAAGAAATTTTGTGAAAGAAATTGTTCGACACCTCCGGATTTTCGAGCAATTTCAATTAATTATTCTGCAATTGCGTCCCGCGCACCACCGGTAACAACATCATTTTCCTTTCACTCATTACGTATATGAACCCCCCTAAAAGCGCTATACTGTAAGAAATGACTTACCAAATCCTTCCACTATCTCCCGGTCAATTAGAAAATTATGAAATTTTGAAAAACTCAAAAAAATGGGGTCCAAAAATTTTGAAAAATTTACACTACTCTTTTTCATATAATTCAATAATTTGACAAAATTTAAATTTTTTTAAGAGTGGACAACTTATTGACCGTTCGAAACCGCATGGAATGCCTCATAAACAACGTACGTTCCCCGAATTTCGTATATTAATTATTCTTATTCTTGGTGAATTTTGTTCCATAAAATACTGTACAATGATTCGGAGAGTAAGTACACCACAATATTTTATAATTTCATGCGAATTTTTTTTTTTTTTTTAATATTGGTTATATCGTAATAACGTATCAGCCTTAATAGCTGCCATGCTTGTACGAGACAATCGTAGATCTTAGAGCTTGATTTAAAATGTTTCTTACTTTATTTTCTGTTAAGAAGCAATATAAATCAATCAAAATGAGTTGCAGGTTACATAAAAATATAAACATTTTCTGTGCGTTATACATCAAATGAGTCGTGAAAACCAGCTCATTTTGTGCTAACCTCCCAGGTATATGTCTCTCAATGTTCCTCGCAATCGCGTAATTTATTGGCTTATTGCAGTAACACAATAATCCGGCTTTGCAAGAACTTTCATTTCCATTTCATTTCCATCCTACACAACAACCTGACGACGTAAAGTTGTCTCAATTGGGCCTTAAAAAATGATAGATATTTTGAATGGGTTCTTAACACATGTCGGTGTAACGTCTGAAAGTTTTCTGAATAAATTCCAATGCATCGAATTCTGACCTGTTTTAGAATATCTTAAATTCTATGTTTATGTCTTTTTTGTGTTCTGTTTAAGTTCCAACCGTTACGAAAAAATTATTCCATATCATTTAATAGGAAAGAGTAGCGAAATGGAGCCATGCAACGGAAAGTGAATATCTTAAATATTTTCTAGCTGAACGATGTGAAGGAGGCTGTATTAGTACCAAGCATGTGTGCTGAAATCCTTCATAAAATGAAGCACTTCAACAGCATGAAAGATTCGATATTTCGAAAAAATCTGACCACCGTATTTCACGCTGCGCGAATTGTCAATTTTTGTCAACCAAGATTTCGGATTACCATACCTTATCGCACTTTTCGACTTCATGCTTTTTTTCTGGATTTGTCGTAATATCTACTTCATGATACAATTATTTTTTTTTGTCACACATGATTTGCATAAAGTTTTGAGTCAAATTTTTCTCACGTCAAATTCGGGGCAATATAGACAGGATAAAGTGAACATTTGCGCCGCGAGCGTTTGGAGCCACCGAATCTAATCACGTTCCGGGTGACATATGTGACCTGTCAATCGCGGCAGCGATGTATGATGCAAATATCTCTGTTTTACCGCCTTCGGCTCGCCTTCGGTTCACCAGGCAAAACCAACGGCTCGTTCTAAAAAATATAACCTCGCTCGAAAACAGTCACTTTACGCGCTTGCCGCGTAATATACTATTTTATGGCAGTTCTGACAGTCGTGCACCGTACCGCGCATGACAAGTGCCGTAAAAAGTCTCTTCGTGGCACTTGTCATGCGCAGTACGGGCACGAGTCTCAGAACTGCCATGAAAAAATTTTCGTGTCAGCTACGAACCCGACTAGAAATAGTCATAAGGCATGCCCGAAGTACCATAAGGTCCTCAGATGGTAAACGCAGGGCATGCCTTACCAAGGCATGCCTCACAATTTTCTCATCTGGAACATACAAGGAATGCCCTACATATTGAAATGTTAAAGTATCATTAGGCAATCCACGCTAGTTCCTCACGAGGTCCTCGGTATTCTGCCTGACGAAAGGAATTTCATAAAAATGTTAAAGTATCATCAGGCAATCCACGCTAGTTCCTCACGAGGTCCTCGGTATTCTGCCTGACAAAATTAATTTTACGAAAATGTTAAAGTATCATCAGGCAATCCATGCCAGTTCCTCACGAGGTCCTCGGTATTCTTCCTGACGAAAGGAATTTCATAAAAATGTTAAAGTATCATCAGGCAATCCATGCCAGTTCCTCACGAGGTCCTTGGTACTCTTCCTCGCGAAAAGAATATCACGAAAATGTTAAAGTATCATTAGGCAATCCATGCCAGTTCCTCGCGAGGTCCTCGGTATTCTTCCTGACAAAAGGAATTTTATAAAAATGTTAAAGTATCATTAGGCAATCCATGCCAGTTCCTCGCGAGGTCCTCGGTATTCTTCCTGACAAAATGAATTTCATGAAAATGTTAAAGTATCATCAGGCAACCCATGCTAGGTCCTCACGAGGTCCTCGGTATTCTTCCTGACGAAAAAAAATTTCATGAAAATATTAAAGTATCATCAGGCAATCCATTCCAATGCCTCACAAGGTCCTCAGTACTGCTTACTCAGGAAGAAAATTTCATGAAAATTTTAAAGTACTATCAGGCCTCCCATCTGAGTTTCCCGCGAAATCCTCAATTCATAATTCAAACCAGAGTATTTTGAGAGAAAATTCTGTAAACAAATAGTTTTATACGCCGAACAGAACAGAATGATACAGTTAATTTTCAATTCGATGTACCGTCTTCCCGGTTCATCTATTAGATCGTCAACATTTACACAGTGCCCTGCCCGAATAGATTATGGTCAGTTCCCGACAAGTAGAAACCTACTTCATTTCTTTATGCGTTGGTATGTTATTAGAATTTTGTGTGCAAAAAATTCAGCAAAAAAATGGATATGTAGTTCCCACAGATTTGTTATAAAAAGTTTTACCTCTGCGGTTATGTTTTTTAATCAATTAATTATCATTCACGTTCATAATTGCAAATGAATAATAATATATTAATGATCATTTATTTGTCTGCAAATGTTTCGAATAATAAACCAAAAACTGCATGCTGGCTTGAATTTTTAAAAGCATTTGTAGGGGATTTCACTTCTTTTTGAAAGTTTGAAAGAATATATTTAAATTTAATTTTCATTGTTTTACTAAATAAATTATTTTAACTACTTTAATTAATTAATTTTATATGAGAAAATATTAATTTAATTTATAAAAATTTAAAATTAATTCAAAATTTTTTTTTAATCCCAATTTTTTTTTTTAATAATTAAAGAGAGTATTTTTTTGTGAGCTATGCCGTGGCTATGCCTATATATACCTATGATATACAATAAAACCTCGTTTATCCGAGATAATCTGGGGAGGAGGTACCTTGAATAAGCGAAAACTCGGATAACTCGAAAGGAATAAAAAATTCGAAAATTTAAACATTTTTTATGTATTCGAAATGGTAGAATGAAATTCAATCACAAAAGTGTATAAAAGTGAAAATCTAACGAACGTAGATTAATCTTTGGGGTACAAAGCATTGTTACTACATAATGTATAACTTGTAACAAGTTGTAAAGTGTTGTAGCAAGTTTATGCGTGTACATATGTATGTATAAGCAACAAAGTAGCAATCTCAAAAAATTCGCGCGTACAGCATAGGCATAGCAGCTCCATCCGTTTTATCCGAGTTTTTACATATATAGATATATATGGCACGCGTGTGGAAAGGAGAGAAAGAAAGAGAGATAGCGCGGTCCGCTGATTCCTCGGAAACTATTCGCGTATGCGTAGAGAGAAAGAAAGAATGACTGGGTAAGGTTCGAGGGCGAGAGGAAAGCAACGAAAGAGAAAGAGCGATAGTGACATCTGTACGAGAGAGTGAGATGCGGATAGGGGATAAAATATATCGCCGCGTTACACATTTTCGAGGCCAATAGTTCAGCGAAATAATTCGGCTGAAAATGAAAATGATCATATTTGGAGATTGCGTTAACTTGAAAGGAAAAAATAACATTTCATTGATAAATAACAATTTTCATTTTTAAACTATATCATGGATCTTGAGAAATGTAATTGTTAGCTAAGGTCCACTAAGTAAATTAATTACATGAATATTATAATTTCAATGTTTCTAGTTCTTGCGTTATCCATTTGTTAATTAACAATTATTATTATCATTGTTACATAATAACAATTATTATTAAACAAATCCATTTGTTAATTAACAATTGAATACATTTTTTCACTGTATATCACCTTTATACTGAATATCACGCTATTATATCCAGCCCGTTGAGACAGCGCTTTTTCATTGGAACTTGTATGTCATTTAAATACAGGAAAATAATAAGGAATCAGTAGCGTAGTGGTAGCGTGCCAGTCGTTAGGTAGGTCGTTAGGTAGGTCTCAGGTGAAATCTCAGGTAGGCTCAAAATTAATTTCGACGGAATAACGTCCGGAATACGAAGCCGGAAGCACTCGTAAAAAAAAAAAACCTCGAAAGCTTTAATTTTTTTTTAAAATAATTATTTGAGGATCGAAAGTGCTGAATTCGTCGATTGGAGGATACCGGGTTCGATCCCAGTCAATGACTTTTTTTTTTTTTTTTGCAAAATTTACAGGGTTTTCAAAAATAATAGAATAACAGTTTTATATTCGTTCATCGATCATTCCAATTGCTAATTTATAAATAATAAACTATATAGACCAACATTTCTACACGGATCGTGAGGTAATCCTCACTAAAACATTATCAGGAACTCCTTACTAGGACCTCATGAGGTGATAGTGATAAGGACCTCATGATCAAATCGCGTTACGTGCCTTATAAGGTTCCCGACTGGTTTGCCTTACCAGGGCCTTATGTTCAAACGAGGCTAACCTTACGAGGACCTGAGCAGATATTTCTAGTCGGGAAGTTAGCCACGACAAGTACTACTTCACGTATCGATGACGGCGTCGAAACGTAGCTTTTCAATACTTGTGCTGAAAAAAATATGGCATGCGGTGTGCGCGTAAAGTGACTGTTCAAGCGAGGTGATGTTTTTAGAACGAGCCGTTGACTTTGCCTGGCTAAAAACATAACCCGCTCGAAAACTGTCACTTTGCGCGCTTGCCGCATGATATACTATTTTATAGATCTTCCAATTTCACATAGATCCACAAATTTTCAATGTATCTCGTTTACTCGTTTTCAACAAAATAGGAAAGACGAATGGTTACCATCTGAAACACTTTCACTGTGTTTCACGCACGGGTCACGTGACTGTCACATCGCCTTAAATTGATGGACAAATCATAATCTATTGATATGAAATTAATTACAAAAGTGAAACGGAATTTGGGGACATCAAAAATAGAATTTAGTTTGAATCGATGAAGGGATTCAGTTGTTGAATTTGAACTACTGACAAAATAAAAAGAAAAACTTTAATGAATCTTCAAATTGAGTTAACGTGAGAATTGAAAGCAGCTTACTACTGGATTCCAACGTTGGAAAGAAAGTTAGCACGTTTCTTTTTCATTCTTTTTCATCGATCAAAAAGTCGTATATATAAGTAAGTCAAGCTTCATCAACACGGACTCATCAGCTCATTGATTTTGTGAAACATAGATACTATAATATCAAAAAAGCGAATGCGCAAATTTCATTTGCGGGTTTTTAAAATATTTTGTACGTTAGAGGATTTTTTAAAATTTTACATCGGCATGGATCGTGTCGCTAGAACATGGCATACATCGTGTCGCCAAAATATTGCTTAATCATTTGGAACCAACATAGTTTTAAGCGTGCACATAAAGTTTTAGCTTTCAGCCAAATTTCATTGTTTCTGAAAGGATCAGTGATGATAATGGTCTTTATGAAATATTTCCCAAAACTGGAGAGTGGACGAAAAGCTAGAATAAATATATATTTATATTATGTATTGTACACTGTGAAGTATAAATGTTCTGCTTAATCGATATTTACACAAACTACAAATTTACAGATATATTTCGTGCTTTTATACGAATGGAAGTAGCAAAGCTCCATTAGGTGTTTCGGACTCTCTAGTCGTTGCGAGTGCTTCGAATTGGTTCTGTGACGCTGATGCTGACCGACAGATGGCTGATATCCGGGGAATCGTTCGATCGAGGGCTAGTGGCTTAATGAAAAGGAAATCGCGTTTGTGTGGGCACTCTAAAGAGAACCACCCAATCTGGTACACGTATATGCGGGTTTTCTGCCGGGAGGGCTTCGGGCAACCCAGAAGCTTTCAACTTTGTGCCCTAACTCCTACCTCTCGAGCTGAAAGAGCAACCCTGGAGAGAGAGAGAGAGAGAGAGAGAGAGAGAGAGAGAGAGAGAGAGAGAGAGAGAGAGAGAGAGAGAGAGAGAGAGAGAGAGAGAGAGAGAGAGAGAGAGAGAGAGAGAGAGAGAGAGAGAGAGATAGAGAGAGAGAGAGAGAGATTTTTTTATTATTTGCCAAAGTTGGGCAAAAGGCGTGGCTATCAAAGCCACAAGAGCAAGCATACAATAATAATATGAATATATAAAAAGTAATAGCAATGATAAGTAAAACATAAGATAAGATAAGATGATATAAGATAAGCCTAAGTAATGGCAGGGAATAATAATGAATAATAGCGAAGCCCAATGCACGTGATAATAGTAGTATGAGATAAGGCGGAATGCAATGCCATGCAAGCGCGAGTAATTGCAGGCATTCTGCCCAAGATGAAAATATTCTAGAGTTTGCATAGCCGCACAATCCTGCACACCCACTAAACAGTCCGTTCTTTACTCCGCCGCAGCCAACGTCACCTCCATACCCAGAAAATACTTTTTTAAAGAGGTCTTAAAGGCCTCCAACGAGGGAGATTCCTTGACGTCACCCGGAAGCGCATTCCAAACGCGAGAGATATTTGATATTTGATATTTATTCAATTTGGCTCTGGGGGTTAACCCATAAGAGCTCGACACAGTACATGGTACACGATAGAATAGAGCCTCAAAAACTAAATTAATGAAGGATAAAAATATGAAAAATTAGGAATTATACTAATAATAAACATAATCAATAATAATAGTAAATAATCGTAAAGATAGTGATGATAGAGAACAATAGTGCATTTTGAGAGAGAGAGAGAGAGAGAGAGAGAGAGAGAGAAGTGCTCGAGTACGAATTAATAAAAAGGGGTTTACAACTTTCGTATCATCGTTAAATTCCAGCACGATAGTGACACCATCGTGTCGCCGGTGGTGAGCGTACATTTGGCACTATTAGAGCTCGAAGTAGTACATCAGGATAGCATTTTACAATTTACCTTTAATAACCACTAGACCATTAGACTAAAAATAATTATAACGGAAAATAGAGGTAACTATTATCCTCGAAACCTAGGGTGACATTGGAGACTTGAATTAACGTATTTAGAAAACCGTTAAAGCATAAACATACTTGATGGGTCCAATGCTTCATACCATTCCCCTGAGTCAAGTCGTTTACCGTTGATACCATTGGTACGAAATAAATAAAATCTCATAAACCTCAAAAACCAATGTAAAACCTGATGGAAACAAATAAAATAAAAATTTCAAAACTTAAAGTAACTCTTTTTGATACTTGATTTCTCAGGATAGTTTTTATTTTTTTTAAGAACAGACATTTTGGCAACTCAAAATACGCGAACAAATACTATTTCACGAACGACTCGAGAGCATTTGCGGAACACCTCATTCTCGCTGCAAAAGGACGGACGCGCAGATTGACATCTGAATCTCACGATAAAGGTGCATCAACATGTATGTTCTTTTCTTTACAAATAATGAAGCGAGTGACCTTTTAGCCAATAACAGTTAGCCTATCGTTTGAACTATTGTAGGATAACTTCAGTGATATTCAGGTAATGTTAATAGAAGTAACGTAACGACATTATAATAATGTAACAAAAGTTTGTGAAGTTAACGTCAAATGATTGTGGGACTGTTATATAACATTGCTACAAGCATGTTACGTAAAAGTTACAACCCCTCGTTACATTAATGGAATGTTATTACGTGACATCCCGTTAACATTAGCTGAATATTACTAATGTTATCTTACAATGGTTACAAGCGTGTAATGCAATAATTACATCATTAACTTCCTATTTCTCTGTTTTCAGAGAAAAATGGAAGTTATTGTAATCCCCGCGAAAATTAAAAGTTGAGTTTTCAATAGATCTCGACGTATCAAGGTCTAGAGAATCACCTTCGACAATTTTCAGATGGATGTCTGTATGTATGTATGTATGTGTGTAGGGATGTATGTATCGTGACGGGAATCTCGCGATTCGCGTCACCTTCGGCCCATCTCACCATCCTCGACGCCGGCAGAGCCGTTGAGCGCCAGGTAATCTTTTTAATTCAACGGCGGGAATTACTAAACCCGCTAAACTTATCCGGAACTTTATAAAGACGTAAACGAAACACGAAAAAGGGACGCCGGCGTGTTGGATGGCGAGATCGGTGACGGTATACCCGATTCGCTCAGTGTGTAGGTTGTGGAGAGAGGGCGTGGACGGCTGGCTAACTCTCGAGTGCCTTCAAAAACGTAACCTGAAATAAATGAACTCAACACGAAAAATAACGTAGGGGGCCTTGGTTCAGGCTAATTTATTTATGATTCGATAGCTTACATTACATACCAAGACCATAACCCAAATTTCGATAACGAAAAAAAAAAATAAAACGTGATCTCGATAACGGATCAAACGGAACGATAGCACGATAACGGGAGCGATAACGAATAAAACAAATTCGAGAACGGCGAAACGTCGGTAGCAAAAAAAATTAATTCGGTAACGCCGAAGAGAAATTCGAAAATTCTTAACGATAACGTCGATAACGGGAACGGAGCACGGTAACGGAAACGGTAACGCCAGATCAAAATTAGGCGAGAACAAACGATAGCGGCAAAACGAGAACCAAAAGATAGCTCGGTAACAAACGATAACAAAACGTGAACACCGAAACGATAGCTCGGTAACATGCGATATCAAAACGAGAACGCCAAACGGTAGCTCGGTAACAAAACGGTAATAAAAAACGAGAACGCCCAAACGATATCTCGGTAACAGACGATAGCAGCAAAACGAGAACGTCGAAACGATAGCTCGAGAACAAACAAACGATAGCGCAATCTTACCAAAACGGGGCAGAAACGGTAGCATCTCGGGAGCTCCCCGAGCAGTGAACCGCTCGGGTCGAGAGTCGCACCGCAAGAGAGCGAATATGGGATCGATAGCTTGATAGAAAAGGTAACGCGAAAAGAGGGGACGATTACGCGCACGCATAATCAGATTACAATCCCACTCTTCTGCTTACCTCACGCACACACATAAAGCCCTAACACAGACAGGAAACGGTGAAATTGGAACGGTAACACGAATTCGAACAAAAATATTTCGTAATAATCGATAACGGAAAAATGCCTAGGTGTTATGGCGTGGGGGTACTTTTTACTTTGAGGAAGGTCCTCCAAGGGGTATTCTTCAAGTATGGGGAAGATCCGGGACCACTAAAACTAAATCTAAGATAACAGCGATCGGGCAATCCGCGACGGCTGGGTGATCGCAATCCCAGCCGGCAACAGCCTTCCATACGTAAACGTAACTAAACCTACGATAACTGCGATCGGGCAATCCGTGACGGCTGGGCGATCGCATTCCCAGCCGGCAACGGCCTTCCATAGGTAACTCAAAAATCGTCCTTCTCTTCCCATACCCTTTATCTTGAAGCGTTGAGATTTCCACTCGATCCTTTATACTTCCCTCGATAACTTGTCCAGAAAGACCGAATATACCGGGTGGCTCGTTATTTCGGCCCTGTCTCACGGTAACTCGGTAACTTCTATACTATTGACCCCATAAAACAAAACTCGCAAACTAAAACGTACGATAACGCGAAAACAAAAAAAAAAACGATAACGAATCCATACGCGAAATCTTAAGAATTAACCGGATTATACGAATATCGTCTAGAAAACGAAGGTCGGAACGACCTGTGACGCTAAAATTAAAAAGTTGCGTCACAGTATTTATGTATGTATGTACGTGTGTATGTAGGAATGTATGTATACGTATGTTATGTATGCACGTAATGATGCATTCAATGATTTTGGTCTCATTGTCAGTCGACGCGGCTTTTCCAAATTTAGAACTTATTAGATTTTGGTTTTGATCGGTTCAGTACTTTTTGAATTATTTAAATAACAAAAGTCTGAAAAATAAAATAAAAATGATTATATTTTGAAAATGGATGAACGGATTCGAATGAAAATTGGTACCGCAAGGTTTTTTAGGTCGCCGATCACAAATCTAAAGTCGGATTTGCAAAATTTAAATTTGGCGTATCAATATGCTGAAAAAAACTAAAAGCATTTGGATTTTGATGAAAATTGGTAGTTGAAGGTTTTTTGGGTCGCTGATTATGAATTTAACATTATGCTTCCAAAGTTCGAATAAGATAATGACACTATTATTTGTTATTATTATTTCTGCTTGAAACGAGTTCAAACATGGGAAGATCAAAGGCTGGTTCATGGTCAGCCCAAGCCCGCTTGTTTTTGTCATAAAACTACAACGTCAAAACAAAATACAGGGTGTCCCAATTTAAACTGTGCATTAGAAGATTTCGGGAATAAGGACTGCTATCGAAAAATGTTTCAGATAAGAGTATTATGGTTTGGAGGGGGATACACGATGGAAACATTAGTTTGGTTGTGAGAAGAACTGCTTGTGAGAAATTAGCACGGACGTAGTTTTTTAAAATGGCAACCGATTTTTTCCCCGCTGCATTTTGTACAAAAAAAAAGTCGGGAGAGCTAGGAAGAATTCTACTGGTCCACCACGTCCCATCCAGTGACTAGGAAATGCATCATGTTGAAAATCGCGGACGGTTCTTTTCTAATGTGATGGTACACCATCATGCTGTATCCACATTTGTTGTCTGGTGCGAAGATCAACATTCTCCAACAAGACGGGGAGATAATGCCGTAGAAATTGCAAATACCTGTCTCCGTTCAGATAGTCCTCGAAAAAATATGGTCCAATCACATACCCGTAGATGATACCCCACCAAACATTGAGACTCCAACGATGTTGATGGAGCGGTACGACCGTGGATTTTCTTCAGACCAGTAGTGACAATTGTGCCGGTTCAATTAGCCGGTATTATGATATATCGCTTCGTCACTAAATAATACATTTCTGAAGAATTTTGGATCGTGCAGTAATGTTTCCTGAGCCCAAGTGCAAAATCCTGCAGATAGTAGACTTTGGAAAACCTAACTCACGCTGTGGATTTTTCGAGTGCTCACATGTTCATTCATCCGCAAAACTGCCATGACTCTTGGATCGTTATCAGCAATTCTGTGCGAGGGTTGAAGTTTTACGACCTTGCCACGTTGCCGAGCTTCAAGAATTCGAATCTGAGTACCCAGAGGATGTCTTCTTCATGGAAACCTATCTCGATACAATCGCAATGCTCGACGGTAATTCAATCGGTACTCTCCGAGCACTAGAATAATGCCGACAATTTCATCTTGATTGTAATCAAACATAATGACTATCACGATTGAAATATCACGAATAACTAGAGAACTTCAAGAAAACCGGAATTCCAGATCGGGTACTGTGCCAGCACTGACTCAATCTTAGGCTATAGCTAGTTCCCTGCATTCCGTACTGGCTCATTTTTGGCTCAATACAGGTCTAAGTCTTGAACAGTCAGGGTCGGAGACTGAGAATTACCTGTTTGGCTATACTGGGTACCCGGTGCTGGCTCAGCCCGGGTACCCGGTGCTCGGTGCTGGTGCTGAGTCGGACGTAGGCTAGTCAGTTCTGTATAACCGGTATTGACTCAACACCGGTCCAACGCTCAGCAATCAGTAACAGCTGGTTGAGAATTGTGAACTGCTCAATACTGACTCTCAGAACCAGTCCAACTCTCAGCAACCGGTAATAGCTAGTTGAGAATTGTTGGTCAGTCGATACGAGGTATCCAGCATTTCCAGCGTTTTCGAGGTTACTGGTTAAGAATCTGAAGCCAAAATTCAGAAATTCAAAATGGCGAATCCAGTACTGCGGAACGAAATATAAAAAAGTCACTTGGTTTCGATGAAATTCGTTAATCGAAAGTTTTTCAGATCGCTGATTACAAATATAAAGTATAAATTCAAAATGGCAGATTCAATATGGTTGACAAAAGTGCAAAGCCACTTGATTCTGATGACACTCGATATTCAAAAGTTTTCGAGATTGCTCATTGCGAATCTGAAGACGGAATTTATAAATAAAAAATGACGGCCCAAAATGCAAAAAGTTATTTAATTTGAATGAAACTCTGTATTTGGAAGCTTTAGATATTGATATATGCGAATCAGATGTCGAAATTCAGAATTTTAAAATAGCGGTGAAAAATGCAACAATGACCGGATTTGAATGAAGCTCAGCACTCTAGAGTTTTCATGAACGCTGATTACGAATTTGAAGTCACCATTAAGAAATTGAAAATGGTGCATCCAGTTTGGCAAAAAAAATGTAAAAAGTCACATGATTTGGATAAAATTTGGTAATCGGAGCGTGTTGTAGGTTTCAGATTATGAATCTAAAGTAGAAGTTCAGGATTTTCAAATGGTCGTTAACGAAAATAATTTCGGTATGCGTTGGCTGGACAGTGCGGGGTCGGGTTTAGATAGAATCTCGTCCGGCGACTTATTCGATTTTAAGTCTCGAGATTTCGATCGAGACCCTGACAGATCCGGATCGGAAAGCTGATTCGGCCTTTGGCAAAAATTATTTTGGTATGCGTTGGCCGGACTGGTTGCAGTCGGGCCCAAATTGAATTTTGTCGGGTGATGTGTTTGATTTTCGTGTCTGGAGATGTCAATCGAGACCCCGGCAGACCCAGGTCATAAAGTCGCTTTGGTCTTGACGAAAATAATTTCGCTTTTTATTACGAGATAAGATTCCGATATAAATGGATGGGCGTCTGTATTTTTCGTTTCCATTTTCGGGTAAAATCGGGATAGGTCCATATTCGTTCCAGAATAGAACACGTGACCGAATAAATTCTGGACAGAAACAGAGAGGAACAAAGTCGGAACTTATCCGGACTTTTATCCGGTTATTTATCTGTTCTTATCAAGACCTATCTGACATTTTAAGCTAGGTGGATTAGTACGGGGACCTGTAGAGCGCTTATGTAAGTGTCCCATGCAATAGAAAAAAGATGAAAAATACGTCAATAATTTATTTTGGATACATATCGCACATATTTTTCGCACGTATATTTTTGTTCTTTTTTATGACTACACTATATCTATAATTTATTTGTACTACTTCTTGAAATTATTCTGCTGAATTTCTCTACTGAAAATACTCATGTGATCGTTCAATAATTTACGTTCCTTTTTTTTTGTTACAGGTGAGTACCCAGGTTGTACTGATAGAATCCTAAGATTAAATACCAAGCATGTTGACGGTAAGTCTCAATCCCTGTCATTTAATTTTCGCCTGTGTCGTTGGGATAAAAATAATAAACCAAAAATCGAGAGTTGGTTGGTTGGTAGTTTTTACACCGACTTCCCTGAGGGTTGTGCTCCCTTCACCTTCTACCGTTGGTCTCCTCTCACATATCCGTTTGTCCCTGGTTCGATTCCTGCTACCGGAGCTTGTCCCGCACCCGCTAGATGTCAGCACCTGGGACAGAAACAGTCGTAGTTTGTACGCTCTGCCCCCACAGCTACGTCCAAGCCCGTTTGTGCTTTTACCATCAGATGTGCTACGGCAACGCTTCTCGCTACCCGAGCTCGTCTCGTACACGCTAGATGTCAGCACTTTGGGACAGAAGCAGTCGTAGTTCGTATGCCCTGCTTCTGGAGCTACGTCTGAGCCCGCTGTGCTTTTGTCAGCTGTGTTACGGCAACGGGCAACGGAAATCGAACCCGAGACATCATCGAAGCCTTTCGGTCACCACACCAAGGTGCTGCTTTCCTTTGGACCTACATTTTTAGGTGGGTACCGAACCTCCGAGGTCGCAGAAAAAGCACTCAGAAAATTTTTCCATTAGTGCCGGTGGTGGGAATCGAACCCGGCCCCATCGCATGCTACTGTGTTTGAGCCGGACTGATATAATCTCATCGACAATGATAGGAATTCTATCGGATTCTATCTGATTTATCGGCATAGAAAAAAAGGCATTTTGGTGATTGATTTGGATTTGTCGGAACCTATAAGTACGCGGTCCTTAGGTAGATAACCTTATCAGAACTAGATCACAATATATTATGCTCAAACGTATAATAGATAATATTATAAATTACAAATACGTGATCCAAGAGCAGTGTGTTATTTGTGGAAAATTCCAGATTGAATTCGATTATTTAAAATACGGATTTGCACACTTTATTATTTTACAATTTTCAAATCGTTTTAATTATTAGGACGCAAATGTGCACCAATGGAATAAATCCACTGTAGTGTCTCAGTACTTGAAAGCAAAATCCTATATATTGTGAGAATCAATAACACGACAAGGAACGAATTACTTCAGCAACGATCTTTATTTCGGTGGGACCCTACTTTTAGAATACGTCTTCTCGTATTGACAGTTCAACCTAGACTGTCTTTCCGACTGTCATTCCCTCGCTTCCCAAATCGTTCATGGCCACCCATGTCAAATCTTACATTACACCCCGTATTATTGAGTTGCCGTCCCGGCAACTTCCTGGCTTGCCTTGTGCCATAGCTCCTCTTATCGCTTTTTTTTTTTTTTTTTTTTTAATATTCTCCAAGTCCCGCTGCACAGCATGAATATATATCTTCGTTCTTTCTTCTTTTCTTATGCTTGTATTATTATAGTGGTCTTGCAGGTGAAGAAATTATTTAACTTATCTATATTTAACTACTACTTGTATTATTTGAAACTATCATCCCGGAGTAATCCGTCATCAATGCCTTTCCTGGAAGATTTTCTCATTCGTATCAGACAGCCAATTTCAGGAACCTCTAAGCATGTCTCCACAATGGGAATTGTACACCACAATTACCATTGTTTAAGGGATATTCTAGACGGTCCCCAGCACATTGACTCGATCCGGGATCGTTCAATTTCCATCAAGCCTAGTAGGCATTCAACGATCCCTATACAGGATTCTGCGTTAACCTTTCCAGGTCGGCATTCCACATTGTCCCAAATGTGCTCCGAATGACCGTCCAAAGTTCCAGCCCAGCAATCCACCACTTCCTGACATTGATGCTCTCTGATCTGGTAACGTTACTTTGTCTAAATCTGATAGGTTCGATCGTCAGTTCTCTCAATGACGAGTTTTGCTCGTCGTTTCTTCTATCCTGTGTATTTCATTAGTCTACTCTCCGTATTCATAACGCTATCCTCCCCTACGAAAAAATTGTCGTCCCAACAACTATACTATCTATTTAGAAATTATCTCCCCCTAGAGTTTCCGCCCCTGCAACTACCTAATTGTCCCTATGATGTGTCATGGTCCATCGTTCTAAACTTAATCTGAAATACGTAGCCTACACTGTCCTGACATTTGTCCATGTCCTCAGGGAAAACCATGACAAAAAAACATGATGCAGGAAAGTGTTCGCAAGCTAAATAATGATATGCTATATCCGAATGATCACTGTTCTAACCGTCCTTTGCTTGTTCTGCCAATATCCGGATTAAAAAAAAACTTATTCCTTCAGTACTTTGCATCTTCTAATTTTTTCTTTTCTTTCGTTCTCTCCTGCCAATCTCTTCTGATGTCAACCAGCACTTAAAGACGACATGAATGGGCCGAACTCAGGATAAAAGAGCATCTGTAATAGATGAATTAAAAGCGTAAACTTCAATACGCACCAATCTTTTTCCTCCATTTCATTTATTTTATTCTGTCAATTTCTATCTACCTAAGATTTACTTATTTTCCGTAGCATCTTATCTTCGTACTGTCTAAATTCAATTTTTTTCGTAACGAAATTCTTTAAAAATCGTTCAAGGTGGCTTTTAAAGCGTCCACAACTCCATGTAAATAACTTTAATTGTTACTAAATTGATATATTTACTTTATTTTCTTTTTGAAATTTCATCGTCTTTGTAAATCCTTACAGGGACTTCAAATAAATTAGCCCTACCATTCGAGAAAATTTTTGGACCTGGATTTTCCCGTCAAAAACATTTTCCCTTTCTGCAAGGCATCCGGAAATGAAACAAAAAAAATGAAGTCTGCACTGTGCATCAATTCCGACCCCCTCAATTAATCACAGTCTTAAGACAAAAACAAAATTGCGACTCCTTGGCACTAAGCCCGTCAGGCAGTCCCTAAGTGTCGCCTCGACAGCCAAGCAGAGCGTCACGCGTCAGAAGAGCGTCCCGTAAATCGAGGGTTATTCCAAAATAATCCCAAACAAAGTGAAAACATTCTATTATTTACTCTATTAATATTACTTCCAAACAATTGTGGTATCTCAGTGACCCGCAATTAAAATAGCAAATAAAGATTCAGGTGATGTTCGGGACCCCCGTGATGGGGATTCCCCGCAATGGATAATCTGAGAACAACAAGCAAACGGAAAGTCGAGACGGATATTCTCGATTCTTCTAGAAGAGTGCTACGGAAAAAATATTCTACGCCTAAAGTGACCAACATAGAAGCTCTTGATAGAGAGTATGAAAACTTTATTCGAGAATTCGGAAACAACCCCACGGCTACGCTCGTAAGAGCAAAGCCAAATCACAATGTCGCGAGGAAAAAATCGCTACAAGAAAATAAAGAAAACGAAAATCCTTCCCCGGGCCGCAGTGGATGGGTAAAACCCGGGAAAACAATAAAACAATCCAAACTCCAGGGGTCCACCCCACCAACCATAATTTATAACTCTTTCGAGAGTCTTTCGGAGGAGGGGTCGATGGTTCTCGAAACTACGGACCTCCCCCTGAAAGAGAGCGACGACTATACATCGTGCACAAACAACCAACCAATCGAGAACAAAAACTCACCGAAGTCGCCTCCGATCCACCTGAAAAATATTTCCGGCATAAAGCAGATTATCTCCTTACTCACCGAGCATGGTGTCGATAAGAAAGTTTTCTATGTGAGACAGACGTCCCAAGATACAGTGACGATGCAACCGTCCAATGTGGAGACGCACAAGCTGATTACCAATGCCTTAAGCGAGGCTAATCAAGAATATTACACGTTTACCCCCAAATCTTTGAGGCTCAAGACTCTGGTACTTAAGGGGATCACTGGGGATTTCACCGAGAATGATATCCTAGAAGAACTGCAGCTTCTGGCCCTCCCAAACACCACAATCACGAAAGTCACAAAAATAAATAACAACCAACAAAATCAGCACCGAAATATCTTTATAGTGCACTTTACTCACAATAGCGAGATCATCCATGCCAAGAAAATCAAATTCTTCCTATATCAGAAAGTCCGCTGGGAAAAACTGCGGAAAAGCACAATCTACCAGTCGCGCAAGTGTCAGAGACTCGGACATGCCAGTGTTAATTGTAACCTGGCATTCCGCTGTGTAAAGTGTAGCAAGACGCACGAAGCGGGAAAATGCGAAATACAGAAGGAAGCGGACAAGCAGCTACTCCGCTGTGCGAATTGCAACAATACAGGACACCCAGCCAATTATCGCGGATGCCCATATTATAAATTCATCTCACAACGAACAACAAGCGATAATCAGCAACGCCATCAATCTGCACAGGACCATCATCCCCTCCATCTCATATGCACAAGCAACAGCACCCCCTCGATCGAAGCCACTCCCCCCACCAAGCTCACAACCGGAGACATATAACGACAGCTCACCACATTGGGTTGCGGATCTGAAGAAAGACAAAATCAACTCTATCATAAAGAATTTGGAGTACCTGAGTGCACAAATATATTCCCACAATCAAAGGATCAGTTTCCTATACGTAGGGGAAGGTGGGGCGGAATGGGCAGGTGGGGCTAAACGGGCCACCAAAAAAAAATTGACTTACTCGCATTTTCGCATCAAGGGGGACCGTACGAAAGAGTATGCAACGTGACTTCTCCGACAGTCATCAAAAAATTTTAGGGTGGGGCTAAACGGGCAACTCAAAGAAAAGTGACGCAACGGCATTTTCACGTCGAGGTGAGTGAGATAACACTATATGCAACGTGGTTTCACCGAAAACGATGCAAAACCGAAAGGGTGGGGCAAAATCGCCCACCCCCTTTTGATAAAATAATTATTCCTAGACGGCATATTCCCACCAGTTGAAGAATAGATAACAGAGTGTACGATATAGATATCAACTTTCGTTTCATATGATATACTCCTGTTCGAGCCAACAAGTTGGTGACAGAGAAGAAATCAGAATACCGAATATAAATTAATCAGTTATTATTAATGAGATTCACTAAAATTACATTATCGTGTATATTATCATTTATACGTATACATATATACATTCATATTATTATAACACCAATCAACGATTGATTACTGGCAGAAGTCGCACACGTATGCCCAAGTATCGTCCTCATCGACTCCAGCGCACGTCACATGTGCCCACTGCAAACATCTGCTGCATTGTACCCAGTCCTCGGTCGAGTTTGAGTACATTTCTGCGCAGAAAACGCACGGTACGTCATCGAGGACAGTTTTTTTTTTCCCGCTACATCCGGCTTTGGTACTTTGTCCGATTCTTTGGGATTTTATTTTTTTCTTCGGACCCTTGCCGTTGCCTGCACTGCCACGATTGGTAACGGTATTAGAATTCAATTTTTTTTGTATTAACTCCTGCCGGTACGGGGAACCTGTCAGCACTGCAGTTTTACCCCTGTTGCTGCTTCTACGTTTCTGTGTCTTCTCTATCGGGGGGATGCTCAGAACCATCGATGGTTCTACGGCAAAGGCTGGTTTGCTGGCCGCATCTCTAGCCACTGCCTTCTTAGCCTCGATGAAGTTCAAAGATTCGTCCTCTCCGAAATCCGATAAAGTTAGATCCGATGTGTGACAAGGGAGAGGATCGTCATTGGTCGTCTCCGAGGTCGTCGCTTTTCTGGCTTTTTTTATCCCTGATGGACCCGCTTCATTTTCACGACCCAGCTCAAGAGTTGCAGTCTCGTCCATCGACATCTAGCTTAGCGATTGACTCAACTCATAGTCTGGATCATCAACATCGCTCATAGTTCGATTGCGCGAGGAAATCTTGCGCTTTCGATTCCCTGACTGCATTGAGCATCCTGGTTCTGTTGAGTCACTCAATGCCTTCGAAGGTTCAACCTGACTGGCAACCATTAGGTCTTCTTCATCCTCACATTCTTCGTCCGATGATTCCAACGGGATGTCGGTAACCTCAGCTGGGGCAAAATCGACGTCTGTGAAGACATCGGGGTTAAAAGGTGAGATGCCGGTCTTCTGAAATCCATTCAATGCCGTTGAAGCAGTTGCTGCCTTCATGAAGGCATTTCCGAATAACGCAGGAACTTGGGCATGCGTCACAGCCCGGCCTGGATGTTCTCGCATCCATTTTCGAATTTCATCGGTGTAATTCATTGAGATCGGTCGCATCAGACTGACATCGAGAGGTTGCAGCCGGTGGGTGCAATGCGGCGGGAAACAGAGAAGGATTACCCCGTTACCTCGTGCATAGTCGATTACTTCGATATTTTTCGTGTGCGTCGCGTGTCCGTCTAAAAGCAACAGAACCGGTTCTTCTTTAGTTGCCTGTGAAAAATCCACGAAACGTTGGAACCATCTGAAAAAGATGTCGCTCTGCATCCACCCAGATGGATGACACTCCGCCCAACTGTTCGAAGGGGCACCATCCAGCCAATCATTGACCATTTTTCGCCTTGGGAAGATAAACATCGGTGGCATGTATGACCCAGCTGCGGAAAAGCAAAGTTCAACTGTGACAGTCTGACCTCTTTGCGAGCGGACGTCACAACGCCTACTTGCTTCCTTCCCTTAGTAGCGACGATCTTCGACTGGCTCTTAGGTACAGTCGTGCAGCCTGTTTCGTCGACGTTATAAATTCGTTCGGTTGGTATGTTATGCACAGTGATAACTTGCTCCAACAGTTTAAAAAATTTACCAACCGACACCTTATTAAATCCTCTAGCTCGAGCGATGGAAGTGGCTTGAGGTTTTCTTAAGGATAACTCTGGATGCCTTGACATAAATCCACGATACCACTCCAGCCCTGCAATTCCTTCTTTGAAGGGGTGCTCGATATTATTTTTCTCAGCAAGTTGAAATGCCAGTATTCGCAACTCTTTTGTCGTCAACCCGTGAAAGCGGCGTTCCAAATACTTCACGTATGACACGAGTTCTTTTTCTTGTCGGTTGTCAAATACTGGAATGTCTCCCCTTACACCTATAATCGAGAACGTTCAACATTCAATTTCAATAGATACCAACAAGTGACCCAGCTAAACGGGTACAGGAGCAAGGTGGGCACTTCAAGTGGAAAGTTATTGAAAAAAATCCCAAAACTTTTGTGTCAGAAATCTTTCTTTAGAATTCTTCATATTTTCTCTAAAATATTTGCATCGAAACAATATTTTCAATAACGACATGTTTCATCCATTTTCAAACATTTTTTGAAGAACATTCTTCCGCTAAAGTGCTTGCACTTTTACCCGGTCGAACGTCTGCAGTATTGAACATGAAATGATCATTCACAAGAACTTGGAGATGTGTAATGCTACTAGGGCTTACATTTATCGGCAGATAACACCAAGTCGCCAGTGTCCTGGAATTTCTTGAGTCGACGCTGCAGTGTCGTTCGCGGAAGGTGAAACGTTTGTGCTGCTGCATTACAAGTCATTTCATCGTTGGCAATCGCCATTATCGCTGATGCCATCGAAGCTTCATTCCACAAACCATGATCTGTCTTTCTTTTGTATTTTCGAACCATTTTCGATCTGGTGAATCAGAGATGAAACATACATTAAGAGACGCTGATGTTCATAATTCACGAGAAATCGCATGTCACGAAAAAATGTGGTCGTTAATTCAGTATCAATGAATATTTTGGCCTAATCTGTAACTGTACTAATAGAAATAATAATAAGAAAGTACTTACCACTCATTCGTAGCATTCGAGTTCGTTCAAATATTCAACAATATGTTAATTGTTTGGAAATTCAAATCACACACCGGAGCGCCAGCTGGTGTCGGCGTCGCAATATTGTGCAGGCGCACTCCAGCGGCCGAAACCCGAAGCCGCTATATACTCGAACCCGTCGGTACAACAGTGGGGACCTTGCGTAACAGAGCGATCGCTTCGAAATCTCCGCCTTTTTAGCCAACCCGCTCTCATACGAAGGGTCAACCGTATATTTGTTGAGGAATGAAAATGGACCTGGGTTATTACACACTGTTTCATACATTTTGTGCATTTATAGAGTCTCTTATTCACATAGCTGCATAGAAGAATCGTTTGAAGTACGATCGTTCGCAGAGCGGAGCAGTGCAGGCGCCGTCGCGATCTATTTAAGGCGTAGGCACGTTGGATTCTATTGTGTCTTACACCCTCGAGAGAGAACTGGTTCAACATTTGACTGGCATACTACATTATTGAGTTTGGCACATAGGTCGATCAACCTATAGCTGCTTGGTTAAAAAAAAAAATACATTATTGAGTCGAATGAATTCACATTCATTTTTTCAGCTAAGAATTTTTCATTTCATTCCTATCTTTATAATTTTATTTTATTTCGTAATAATCTCATCCATTTAATCCAAATACTTTTTTTTCAATTTCAATTCTCTTTGTCTTTCATCCACTCTATAGTTTATGTTAATATTCGGAAGTTTCGATTGATTTTTTATATGTTAAAATATTTTTTGTTGTTTATTTATCTGGTTGATTTTCATCAATTTATTTGAGTTTCAGTAATTCGGTCGACTCACGTTAATTCCAGTAGACGGAAAAGAAATGTCAATCAAACGGACATGCCAGTAAGCAATTTTTCCAGGGTGGGCGATTTTGCCCCACCCTTTTGGTTTTGCATCGTTTTCGGTGAAACCACGTTGCATATAGTGTTATCTCACTCGCCTCGACGTGAAAATGCCGTTGCGTCACTTTTCTTTGAGTTGCCCGTTTAGCCCCACCCTAAAATTTTTTGATGACTGTCGGAGAAGTCACGTTGCATACCGTTTCGTACGGTCCCCCTTGATACGAAAATGCGAGTAAGTCAATTTTTTTTTGGTGGCCCGTTTAGCCCCACCTGCCCATTCCGCCCCACCTTCCCCTACACCTCGGGATAGATGTCCAAGCACAGTAATGGCTACCTCGAATACAGACTATAATATACAAAGTGGTTCCCTGCCTCTCCCAGGAAACCAGAATATCGGCTTGTTAACTTTTGCGGCCATCAACGTATACGTTCGATCCGAACAAACTATAGAAGGTACAACTTACATAGATATCTTATAGATAATCGTATAGATATAGCTTTAATTTCTGAAACATTTCTCAACTCCACGCATAAAATATCATTCCCAGACTATGCTGTTGTCACGTGCCGTGTTTCCGAGTAGGCATTTTGGCGGCTTGGCAACACGGGGCGATGACCGTTGGGGATTAGCCGAAGCTGTCTCTAAAATTGCTTATATCTTATAATTGCAATATTTCCACATAGCATAGTGGAATTCCGTCGCAACGTCCTGAGAGTGCGAGTCGATGCTCGCGCATGCCGGATTGTTGAATTGACAAAATTTGCCCCCGCTCTTTCACCTGGCGATCGACAGAACGCCAGTTGAGCGAGCTGGGACAAATTAGTCTCCGGATGTACACGATAGCGTAAAGCTTGATTCCGGAGTAACTCCACAAATCGCTTCACATAGCGGCAATAATTCTCATGGTGTAGTTCCGCGATTCACACATAATTCGCTGTTTGTAAGTCGACAAGAATCGTATCGAAGCCTACGAGTTGCGCGCGTCGTGTTTATAAGTCGATTTGTGCTAGGTTTAAGGAATTACGATCAATCTCCGCCACGAAAATTCTGTCGCGTAATTTAAAGTGTTCAATGTACGAGTGAGTCCGAGAGCTGTCAAGCAATCGAGGACAGAGTGTAAGGTGTGTAACGTGAGCGCGAAGAACTGCTGTGGTTGCCGCGTATGCCAACGACCGAGCATGTACCGAAAGGAGAGAGCGAACATCGGTATACCACGGGAGAGCGAGCGAGTGAGGTAGCGTAAAGGTCGGCAGTCTATATTGTCAGCTGTGCCGATAACTGAGTGAGTAGCGTGTGTGTTTGTACGTATGATTGTGAGAGTTTGTTTGTCTTGCGATTCAGCTATTCGTTCGAGTCCTTTTAAATTATGAACTATTAACTTGTATTCTTGGAACCTTATATTTGGGACTTTTCTAAATTCTGTTAATTAAATAAATATTGGACTCTTGATGGTAAAGAAGTTACTTACGATTAATTTATCCCGACCATAATTTCCTGTTCCAACTATCTAAAGGAACGGGCCCGTATGGGACGTTGTCGGAAAACTTATCCTAAACAAAATTAAATATAAACCCTTGTGTTTCGCACAAGGGATTTACTTTGTTAGTCGTGCAATAACGCCCTGCACGTCACACTGTCATAAGATCTGACAGACCTCCCCCTCATAAAGGTGGAGGTACTGCAATTTTTTGTAAAAAAAAAACATCGAATTCTCTGAGATAAATCACCCTATTTCAATTAATAATAAGATTCTAGAATACACTATTATAAAGTTAAATTTAGAAGACAGTAATACCAAAAATAAATTTAACCTTTACATTATAAGTATATACGCCACGAATAGCTCCAACGTCAAAGCCGTCTTTCTAAGAGAATTAAATCACTTATTCAGACAACTAAATCTCCATAATCCAAAAAAACAAATACATAATTGCTGGCGATTTCAACGCCCGTCATAACTCCTTTGGAGACCGCATTATCAGCCCACGAGGTAGATATCTGTATGACTGGGACCTAGATAACACGATTCCATTTTGAACCAGAATATATTCCCCCTCCTCCCCCACCCACACTCCTTCTCAATCTTTCATTGATCTATGCATCGCAGACCATTCCATTGATATAGCTGACCATCAAAATTATCAACTGAAAACTCTCCCATTCGATAGCGACCATAATGCTTTGATTTTTTAAATTACACTGCCCAGTGCAACAATGGCCGACGATAGAGCCCAAGAGCAACACAAATTTCTATTTAAAGCCACCAACTGGGAAAAATTCTCAGCCGAACTAGAAAAGGATCACAACATCTCGCCTCCAGATGACCGAAATCTCTCCATTCCCGAAATTAACACACACCTAAATAATCTAACCGCACATATACACAACACGATTGTATCACAAGTTCCGCGTTATAAGCCCGCTAACAATACCTCCTGCTATACCAACCGAACAATAATAAAATTGCAAAAGCACAAATCCCGATTACTCACTGCCTTACACAAAAAACGACAATCCGATCCAAACGCTGATTCCCCTATCACAAAATGTCTTAGATCCCTCCTCAATATCACTAGGCAATTAATAAAAGAACAATTTCAAAAAAGCATCGAAAAATATTGGAAGAAAATTTACTCGGCAATTGATCACCGCAACCCTGATAAGTTTTTCCCTAAAATTAATAATATATACAGACCCAAATCAACTAACCAACTCCAGTGCCTTCATATTGACGTGAACAGTAACATTCTACGTAGAATAAATATAGATCTAAATAATATTCCAGTTAAAAATAATAAATACATTTTCGCCGCCCCGTCAGACATATTAGAGATCCTAGGCGCTCACTATAAAGCCATAAATTCTCCAAGACATCTCAACAACCGAACCGGACTTCGCGAAATTGTTACCCGTACAGCTATATACCCATTTCAAGGCTGAATTTAATTCACTCAGAACGAATGCTCTAACAATCACTTCCTTCAATTCAAACAATAGAGCCTACTCCCCTACTCCCCCGAAACAATATCGATCCTACTTTACGAATATCCCTACAGTCCGTAGTATACTTTTTGTAACGCATGCACGATTTCTGCGTTTTTTGTACCTATTAAGCGGGCGTAAAGTGACCCTTTTTTGACCGGCTCGAAAAAGCGGGCAATAATGAATTCATTATTGCCCGGTTTTTGAATAAGCGGGCTATAATGAAAATAAGCGGGCTATAATGAAAAAAGCGGGCTATAATGAAAATAAGCGGGCTATAATGAAAATAAGCGGGCTATAATGAAAATAAGCGGGCTATAATGAAAAAAGCGGGCTATAATGAAAATAAGCGGGCTATAATGAAAAAAGCGGGCTATAATGAAAATAAGCGGGCTATAATGAAAATAAGCGGGCTATAATGAAAATAAGCGGGCTATAATGAAAATAAGCGGGCTATAATGAAAATAAGCGGGCTATAATGAATCCATTATAGCCCGCTTATTTTTATTATAGCCCGCTTATTTTCATTATAGCCCGCTTTCTGAAATTCGTAAAAACGACCGTGTGCGTACATATACAATATATGATATTGTATTTCCCTGTTGAAAAAATCTATAAAACCTTATAAAACCCCATAAAAAATCCCAGAGAACCCCACAAAAAACCCATAGAACCCCAGAAAAAATAAGTATGAGGTGCCGTGTCAAAAAAGGTCACTTTACGCCCACTTATAGGCACAAAAACACAGAAATCTATACATGCATTACAAAAAATATGGTGTGCACCAAGGGCTCAGTGGACTTTTTTACCTCGTGTGTTTGCAGTACTCGTCTTCGGCTCGCATACGCACTCGTCTTCGGCTCGCAGACGCACTCGTCTTCGGCTCGCTCCTGCACTCGCCTTCGGCTCGTGCGAGCTCACCCTCGACTCGTGCTAGCTCACCTTCGACTCGTGCTAGCTCGCCTTCGACTTGTACTGCAAATTCCACACTCGGTCTAAAAAAGCCCACTTTACGCCCTAGGTGCACAATATACTATAACCAACTACCCAATAAATCTTCAAGCGGTCCAGACAATATACCTCCCATTGTACTTAAACATCTCCTGGCCCGGTTGGTTAAAGACTTCACTGTCCTGTTCAACAATGCATTAAATTCACAATATTTCCCCACCGCCTGGAAGCTTTCCAAAATCTTTCCAAACCGCAAGAAAGATAAAAAGCCACACGATCCTGCTAATTACAGGCCTATTAGCCTCACGCTAGTTATTAGTAAAGTCTATGAAATTCTCATTCAAAAACACATACTACAACATTGCAATTCGCTTAAAATCATTCCGGAACACCAATTTGGATTTAAATTTAATCATTCTACTACTCATGCAATCAATAAATTATTATCGGATATAAATATGTATTTGGCCACTGGACACTTAATTGGGGCTACATTAATTGATCTCGAAAAGGCTTTTGACTCAGTATGGTTAAACGGACTGATATACAAACTAATAAAGAAAAACTTTCCCTCACATATATGTAATTTAACCTGGGATATGATTCAAGACAGAAAATTCACTTTATGGGATGGGGTCCGTTCATCAACTACATTGTTTAATATATCAGAAGGACTACAGCAGGGTACTGTAACTTCTCCATTATTATTTAATATTTATACATGTGATATCTTAAAAGCGTTCGATTCAAACTGCAATAATAATACCCATGCTTTAGCCTACGTGGATGACCTTATAGTATATGTAGCCGGTAAATCTATAAATAATATACAACCTAAACTACAACCGTAAATATTCTTAAATACCTCGGCGTCAATGTAGACAATTTGGTACGAGGCCACAAACACTGGGCCATTCAACTTGAAAAAGCAAGACGCAGGTATCACTCCCTAGGTAGACTGCTTCACAACAAATTCTTATCTTCTAAAGCAAGAGTAATTATATATCAGCTGCTCATACGGCCCATTTTAACCTACGCAGCCCCAGTACTGTGGAATCTGGGAGCAGCTCAGGCTAAAAACATTCGACGATTCGAAAGAAACTGCCTAAGAGCGGCTCTTTTCCAATACCGATCTCAGCACTCACACTATCTACACAGAGTCAGGAACAAAATACTATATAATTCTGCAGACATACCCAGGATAGATAACTTCATAATTAAACTGACAAGAGACTACTATGCAAACACAAAACTCTCCAATAACAGTATTATTAAATCATTCAGCCACCCTGACCCGATTTTAACTACTCCGCTTCTACCGGATATATACAACCCCAAGCTTTTATTCTCCATGACAGAGCCGGCATCATACAAGATTACAATAACATCCCAATATTAATGCACTGGAAAAGGCATACAGCTAATAACAGACTACCAAGAAGTTTTGAGCTCATGACTAACAACCAATCTAACTTCTTATACGATACCTCGATTCCCAATTGTGATAAATTCGACAGCCATAGACTGGAAAAAAGATATTTTTGGTTAGATCCCACTGCAACACATATAAATCCTTTAAAGAATAGGCTCAGCAGAATAGGCTCAGCAAGAATAGCAGATACGTGCCCACATCGAAAACATAAACGAAGGAAAGCCCGTCGCCCTTAACCAACTTCCATATATCTTTGGTAACACCCGATACTTAGAATAACATATCTTCTAGCTACTATATATAGCGAAAATCATATCTTTTACCACACTTAGCATAGCGCAAGAGACTTGGCAAATATAGCACAGGAGTAATAATCTCCCATACGTCACTTATCCCAAAGATACCCCTCCGTATGGTTTTTTCTTTTGGCCTGAACCCCCCTTTTTCCATGCATTAAGATAATATAGATTGTAAGACGTACACTTATATCTACGCGACTGTTACATAAAATCAGAAATAGTGATATTCAAAAACGTTTAAACTTAGAGATGATGCGCTCGTCAGCCAGAAGTTTAGTATATATTATTGTATACACTAAAAAAAAAATTTAATTCAAACAAGTGAATTCGACATTGATTCAACAGAATCTGTCATTCAATAGTGCCATCGAAATATTTGATCGTTGGAATACTATATAGTTTTGAAAAAATTTATTTAACTCAACAATATATATTTTCAAACTGCAATTATATGGTGTTCTTCATATCTTTCTCTCGTTTGCCATAATATGAGTTTTCTTTGAAAGAATAGTAGAACATATCGATAAGAAAAATTTGAGCTTCAAGTCAAACATAAAATGAATTGTGCAAAATGCAGATTTATTTGGACAAATAGTTTATGGAATCTGTGTAATCATATATGTACTTGAATCACTTCTCGACTTCTGTATACAGAATGTATGGAGAGTTACTGCGATGCATTTTGTATTTGACAGAAGCTCATAATTAATCGAACAAACTTTTTTTTAAATTGAGTCAAATAAAAATTCTGTTAGTTAAAAGGTCGGTACAGTTAGTAAGATTACACGGGAAGTTAAATAAATCGTAAATGTGTGCCCCTGAAACGAATATGCAATTGTACAATACGAATATGTAATTGCTTCAATAGTATTTATAGTCGAAGAAGTCGTGTGCGCCATTAAATCACTATCTGGCTTGCATGAATATGAAGAATATGATCTTGCTCCTATTCCTTTTACATTTGGGAAAAGTTCACAATTAATCGAGTAGTACATTTATTTAATTGAGTGAGATAAAAATGCTGTTAGTTGAAAAGTCGGTACAGTTAGTAAGATTACACGGGAAGTTAAATAAATCGTAAATGCGTTCTCCTGAAACGAATATGAAATTACACAATACGAATATGTAATTGCTCCAATAGTATTTATAGTCGAAGAAGTCATGTGCGCCATTAAATCACTATCTGGCTTGCATGAATGTGAAGAATATGATGTTGCTACTATTCCTTTTACATTTGGGAAAAGTTCACAATCCATCGAATAGTACATTTATTTAATTGAGTGAGATCAAAATGCTGTTCGTTCAAAAGTCGGTACAGTTAGTAAGATTACACGGGAAGTTGAATAAATCATACATTCGTGCTCCTGAAACCGATATACGATTGGTCCAATTGCTTTTATAGTCGAAAAAATCGTGTGTGCAATTAAATCACTTTCTGATTTACATGAATGCAAAGAATATGCTGTTGCTATTATTATTTGTACATTTGGGAAAAGTTTACAATTGATCGAATAGTTAACTTCCATCATTGAAAAAGGATAAAACCTACGGTCAATTGAACTGAATATTTATCTACTTTGAATCGATATTTAATTCGGAGAAATTATTTGCTCACTTATTTCTTCTTCAAATATGATTGAATTGATTTTAATATTATAATGCATTAAAAATATATTTGTTCCTGGAAAAACATATTTATTTGCATCAAAGTATTTTTCTGTCATACAAAAATCATGTTTATTCCAAAAAACATCGATTTTAATTAAATCAAAAAAATATACTGTTATTCCAGTTATATATTCAATTATGTGAAATGTATATTCGGTCCACACAAATAGACTTTTGCTTGAGATACAACAATCTTTTGCTGATTGAACAAATGTCTTGTTGTGTAGATTATTTGTAGAGTTATTTTAACTAAATATTCGATTGTTCGAAATGACGATACAGTTCTTATAGCAAAATATTAATTCACCAGAAACAAATATTCGGTTACTGTAGTTGTTCTTACAATGGGTTATTCAATCATATATTCAATTCATCCGATTCATCCACCGTCATCCGGTACACCGGCACTCCGGCAAGCGTAGTAGTCCTTCTCCCAAGTGGTAGAGAATCGGGATCGCACTGTACCTACAAGAATCTATTTATTTGTTAACAATTATTTAAACAATGTTACCATATTATTTTTTTTCAATACTTACTTTCGTTGCGGAATTTTGTGTTCCACCCGGAGAAATATCCGAAGAAAATTTGATGCTCTGACCTGGACTCGAACACGGGACCTTCTGACGACCAGTCGATTGCTCTCACCACTGAGCTATACTAGCCTGTTTCCCACGTTTATTCGAATCGTTCTCATATCTTGTAATTTTATATTAATTCATGAAGAAAATAATATTTCATTGTTACAACGACACATTATTCATTCAAGCCTTTCCCCAAAAAAAAAATGCCAGAACTTTTTTTTTAATTAAGAAAAAAAAACACTCCGTTCAAATGAATCAACCTTACTGCTGAATAAAATTGAGCAATTGCTTATTTTACTAAATGAACAGCATATTTCACTGAATTATCAGCACATTTTTTTGAATAAGTAGCATATTTCATTGGATGAACAACTTTTTTCACTTCGAAACATTCAAAATAATCGTGCTTTTAAAAACAATCACTGTATTGTTGAAGTAGGCATTCTACTCGTTCCAGTCAAAAACACCGCCGTTAATTTAATAAAATAACTTGCAATCAAACCAGTGGTATTGAGTCAATATTTCTTCTAATGGTGTAACTACTTCTGTAATAAAGTTGAAATTTTGCCCATGTTAACAGATCAAATAACCTTTTAATGCAAAACAATCGTTAATTGAATTAAGATAACGCACTAACATTGGAAAATTTAACTGATTATTGCAAATAAATATAGGGCCGATACAAAATATAATTATCATCGATACAAACACTTTTTGTTTGATTCGACATTACCATTTAGTGACTCCAAACCTTTAACAAAAAATGATTCCATGATTTTTTAAAAAATGTGAACTTGTTTATTTCATTATCGTCTGTGTTATTGATATAAACAGATGAGTATACAAATTTAAAAAAAAAGGACGAAAAAAAATGTCAAGTACCGAGGATCGATCTCGCTTTCTCGGATACACTAATCGAGCGCCCTAAAAACTTCGCCATAAAATCGATGAAATATTTGGATAGGTTTCTCATATTCAAATTGTAGCCACGCTTGGGGTTCAATTCGGCTTGACTTGTTCGATTGGTTTACTGCTTAATTTTATTCGGCTGAAAACGAATTGAAGAGGATAAAATATAATAAACAATGCAATGGAATAAACGAGTCGATGGTGAACAAAATTTTTTTTAATCTTTCTTTGGGAAAGGCTTGAAGTCACTATAATTTGTAATATTGAGCGAAATAAAAAGTGTTCGTGTTAATGAAAATTATATTTGTTTTGGTTCCTATATTTAGTTGAAATTACCAGATAAATTTTTCAAAGCTAGTGAGTTATCTTAACTCAATGAATGATTGTTTTAACTTTAAATGTTATTTGGTCTGTCAACATACGAAAGTATCCAACGGTAGCGGCTTTTTTGGTTCAATCATGCACAAGTGAGATTTGATATAGATATTATTTTGCACCAACTATATACGGAATCCATTCGTATACAGAATTCAACTGCCTACATACAACAATAAAAAATAACTTTCGTTTAACTGCTTCATTTCTGTGCCAAAATCACATAATTACTCTGAACAACTCCGCCAATCAATTTGATCAGGAATTTGAATTTTTTCAATAAAGTGTTTATACTTTTATAGCAATAAAAAATGTGCTCGAACATAATCAACAGTCAAAGTTTTCAAATTAACGAAATAATGGATTAATCCGATGAAAATATTTTACTCGAGTCTAACAAAAGTCGCGATGCAATCTTACTGCAGCAATGTATTTAGTTCAATCAATTATAAGTATAGTCTTTCTAATAGAATATTAACTTCCATCGAGTAAGTAAATTCAAGACTAAATAATTTTTTTAAATTCCATATTTAGTTAATGCAATCGTATATCTAATTGAACTGCATACGTACAACAATAAAAAATCATTTTCGTTCAACTGTTTCGTTTACTTGCCAAAATCACATAATCACTCTGAACAACTTCGCCAATCAATTTGATCAGGAATTTGAATTTTTTCAATAAAGTGTTTATACTTTTATAACAATAAATAATGTGCTCAAACAGTCAATGGTCAATGTTTTCAAATTAACGAAATAATGGATTAATCCGTTGAAAATATTTACTTGAGTCTAACAAAAGTCGCGGTGCAATCTGACTGCAGCAATGTATTTAGTTCAATCATGTATAAGTAGTCTTTCTAATAGAATATTAACTTCCATCGAGTAAGTAGATTCAAGACTAAATAATTTTTTTTTAATTCCATATTTAGTTAATGTAATCGTATATATAATTGAACTGCACACGTACAACAATAAAAAATCACTTTCGTTCAACTGTTTCGTTTACTTGCCAAAATCACATAATTACTCTGAACAACTGCGCCAATCGATTTGATCAGGAATTTGAATTTTTTCAATAAAGTGTTTATACTTTTATAGCAACAGAAAATGTACTCGAACCGTCAATGGTCAAAGTTTTCAAATTAACGAAATAATGGATTAATCCGATGAAAATATTTACTTGAGTCTAACAAAAGTCGCGGTGCAATCTGACTGCAGCAATGTATTTAGTTCGTTCATGTATAAGTAGTCTTTCTAATAGAATATTAACTTCCATCGAGTAAGTAGATTCAAGACTGAATATTTTTTTTTTAATTCCATATTTAGTTAATGTAATCGTATATCTAATTGAACTGCACACGTACAACAATAAAAAATCACTTTCGTTCAACTGTTTCGTTTACTTGCCAAAATCACATAATTACTCTGAGCAACTCCGCCAATCAATTTGATCAGGAATGTGAATTTTTTCAATAAAGTATTTATACTTTTATAACAATAAAAAATGTGCTCGAACAGTCAATGGGCAAAGTTTTCAAATTAACGAAATAATGGATCAATCCGATGAAAATATTTACTTGAGTCTAACAAAAGTCGCGATGCAATCTGACTGCAGCCATGTATTTAGTTCAATCATGTAAAAGTAGTTTTTCTAATAGAATATTGACTTCCATCGAGTAAGTAGATTCGAGACTAAATAATTTTTTTTTTATTTCATATTTAGTTAATCCAATCGTATATCTAATTGGACTGCATACATACAATAATATAAAATCACTTTCATTCAAATGCTTTGTTTATTTGCCAAAATCACATAATTACTCTGAACAACTCTGCCAATCAATTTGATCAGTAATTTGATTTTTTTCACTCAAACTTTATACTTTTATGGCAATGAAACATGTGCTTAAACAATCAATAGCTAAAGTTATCTAATTAACAAAATAAATGATTAATCCGATAAAACCATTACTTGGGACTAACAAAAGTCGCAATGAAATCTTACGGCAGCAATTTACTTAATTCAATCATCTCTATGTAGTCTTTCTAAAAAAATATTAATTTACATTGAGTACGTAGATTCAAGATGAAATTATTTTTTTGGGAATAAAATATTGTTTGGGCTCAATCGCATATATTCTTCAGTCAATGAAATGTATAGTTCAACTGAATAAAAAAATCAAGATAATTATGCTTTTGAAAACAATGACAGTATTGTTGAACTAAGCATCTATTTACTTCAGCTGAAAACATTGCAGTTGAATTAATGAAATATATTCCAATAACATCAATTTTATTGAATCAACATTTTTTTTTTTTTTTCAGTGTATTACTCAATAACATGCGTCTAGTTCGTAAGTTCTGTTTGTACGCAATTTAACCAAAAGCTGTATGGCAATTCTACTAAATAAAAAAACTTAAAAAAAAAAGTCAGGCAGTCCCTACTCCACTTCCCGGGGCCCAGATAGAATATTTCACGGCCAAAGCCAACGCACCTTCTCAATCACTGAAAATCCAGTCCTAGATAACCCGAAAGAGCATAACCTCTTCCTTCAAAGTCCGCTGATTAGATTTTACCTATGGATACTTATTCTTAGAAGGGCGTCATCGAGACGTCAATTTACCCTATTTCAAATTGTATAACCACTCAATTGTAAAAGCTACTGGGAGTGCCGTAAAGACCTCAATTTTGTCCGCAAATAATTATTATTCATTCAAACGATTTCTTATCTACCAACAGGTCATCAAGACCTTACTTTTTTTCAAACTTTGATTCGCGTAATTTCCTTCGTAAATATCAATCTTAACGACCTTAGGACAAAATACATAGCTTTAATGTTGCAACATCCTTCGTTCTGTATGAAAACAAATCTGTTGAATCATCGAAGTCCGAAGTTTCCTTGGAATATTATAGATGAGGTGAGAATTTCGGTTCTTGCGCCAGACGGCAGATCAGTTTGCGTCGTTCATTATTTTTCGGTGTGTATAACCTTTTATCGGAAACGATGGGATTCTTCATGCGCTCGCTTCTCATTTTCCTCGATGTTCCGTCGAAGTTTCTGCTCTCTCAAATAATTTATCGCATCCACTGTTCGGCGTAAGTTTCGATATTCGGTTCTATTAAATGTTTTTTTCTCATCCCACTTCTGACACCAATGTGAGATTCAATAACACGACAAGAAACGAATTACTTTAGCAACGATCTTTATTTCGGTGGGACCCTACTTTTGGAATACGTCTTTTCGTATTGACAGTTCAACCCAGACTTTCTTTCCCGACTGTCATTCCCTCGGTTCCCCAATCGTCCATGGCCACCCATGTCAGATCTTACAATATATTATGAATTCATATGAGGTTCTATCAGTACATGCATATCTAGAGACACGGTAGAGTTCACCACAAGTATATGTATATATCCCGCCGAGACTCGACGAGTATCTTTTCTCGAAACAAAACGATTCTCCGTGATGGGGTTAAATCCGTATTCTTCATACAACGAATAACAGAAAATTGGTAGAGAAATATCGATTTCTGAAGGCATTTCTAGCATATAATTCGCTATCCCTCTATCCATTGCACCCCAAAATAACTAATTTGGGTCACGTTTTATTGTATTTCGATCATCTTTGTACAATCATATTTTTCTATCTTACACAGAGACTCATAAATTCCATGGAGGTACACGCACGCTTACAAGTCATATTCAAAATACGTGTCTTCTGAGGTGCGTTCACACTGTGTATCTGTACCACATTTTTTAACTTCACACATACACACTCAAATAAACTCAATGTTACGCGCACACGGCCGCAAGTATACGTGCAAAGAAGGCGTGTGTCCTTAGGTGCATTCATACGGTAAATTATTTCATACTTTTTTTTAAGGCATCACAGAATGCAATAAACAAATTTTTAAAAAATGCATTTTTTGGTGATTCTGGTTGACTCTGTCTCTTTAGGTTAAGTTGCTTAATATTTTGTGAAATCCTAAAAAAATTAAATATTTCATACAAATTGCCCCCGCAATAGAAAAACATTTAAATTGATTTTAATTTATAAAATTTTCGAAGAAGCTGTGACAGTCGAGCGGTAGGTTGAATGAATGAATAAGACTTGTTGATAGAGAATAACTGTTTAATTAAACTGAAGAGATGAAGTCGTAAAGCTGAAGTGAAGACAAGGGCCTAGGAGTGGAGAGGATGTCACGAGCTAGCGAGGTGATGCCTGTGGGACTGAAGACAATAGGATCAAGATGCTGACGGTTAGAAGATCAGCTGGAAAGGAGATTAGGTTTAGCTGAGGTGTAAGGTTTGAGCGTGGCAGTGGATTAATAGTGAGAGCGAAGCTGGCGTGAGAATGGGATGCTTGGGAAAAAGGTTTTGTTATAAGACGGGGCCGTTCCAAAGCCAAATTTAATAAAGGTGATGTTGATATGAAATTTAAGGTAGTACCTCCACAGTACAGTTGAATTAGGAAATGGTCGAAATTTGGCTTACAGGTTATTTAATATGTTATCCGAATATCTGAGCAATTTAAATAAGCTTGACCATCCCGAACCCGAGATATTTACTCACAGTTGGCTCAACTCCAAGTTCAATATCAACTCAAAGTTGGCTTGATTTACATAAAATATGCGCCATGCATCCACGAAGAGTTAGTTATTAATTCTATCGTCAAAACTTAAATTAAGATTTTGATGAATAACTAGGAGAAGCTAGAGAGGGATGTCACGAATAATGTGAACAAAATTCAAGAAGATAGACTTTGCATTTTTGGTCCGCCATATTGGATCCGCCATCTTGAATTTGCTAACTTCGAGTGCGGATTCGTTATCAGCAACTCCGAAAACCTCTGATTACTAACTTTTACTTTCGTCAAACGACTTTTTGCATTTTTGGTCCACCACATTGCATCCGCCATCTTGAATTTTGAAATTTTGAGTGCATATTCGTTATCAGAGACCCCGAAAACCTCTGATTACTAACTTTTACTTTCGTCAAACGGCTTTTTGCATTTTTGGTCCGCCATATTGGATTCGCCATCTTGAATTTGATAACTTCGATTGCGGATTCGTCATCAGCGACCCTGAAAACCTCCGAGTACAAAATTTCAAGTCGATTGCTCGTAAATAAAAATGTGTGCTTGAAAGGGTTAACTGTATACTTCACAGTCTCCGCATCCGTTATATAGTCCAATAAAATTACCCTTGAAATCGACCGACTCCTATTCTTTTCGAGTACAGTTATGCCGATTTTTTTGTAGGTAGATTTGACCTTGACAAATAAGCCCCTGATTTTGCGACTTAATTGAGTTCACGGAACATTGTTTTAAAAAATGTTAAAAAAAAAATCGCAATTTGGATTTTTAGTTTTTTTTCCGTGCGTGTGAGGAAAAAATGTTTCCCGAAGATGTTGTAGGTTTCATCCTTGTGTATAAGAAAAATTTTTTAAAACTTTAAAAATGTTGTGTTACACACGTATTTATTTATCCCGTGGTAACTTATTATTATTATTATTATTTTATTCGCTGAAGTCAAAGGCCCCGGCGAATGGATTCTCTGTCCTATTTATGCTGGGTAGCACCTCACCTTGTATATAGTTGTAGTTGGTGATGATCAGATGAGCTGTGATGCAATGAAGGAGTACAGGTGGATTCACACGAATGTATTTATTCAAGAATACAGATCGATCAGTCACTTTTACAATAATAGCTTGAGTTGGTACAAAGGTTAATGTTATACTCTATGATACACTGATGCGCAATGCTGCTAAGGTAATTGGCACGAACAATTATATCACAGAGGAAGTGAAGCGCCGCTAAGGTGATCCTTCACTTAATGAGTTCTTATACACTTGTCTGAAACAAGGGTTTGAAAAGATCACGTCAATCACGTCCGCGAGAACCTAAGTACGCGAACGGACTTGCCGCTAAGGAACGGAATCTCTCGACCGATTGCTAAGAGCGTCGTATTAAGACTAATTTTATAATATGTAGAGAGAACCCTCGTTAGTTTTGGGCGTCCGGCTACAAGGGTCTCGTGGGGGTGGATTGAGAAATCATCGATGGATGTAGGTCTCGATGATTTACGAAATCTGGTAATGCAAGGGATCCAATAATCCAGGTTATATGTGATGCAAGGGATCGAATAATCTAGGTCATTTGGTAAGGTAGCAAGAGTCAAAAGACGTAAAGAGGAATCTGCTGACGCGCGGTTTGCTCGAGTTTCCAGAGAGTGACTGTCGCAAGAGTCGGCGTACTCTCTGGAATCTGATGACTCTGTTGTGTTGCAATGAGCGCAGGTAGCGATACTTCGGTTCGTCACAGTTGGTTAGTTCAGCCGCAAATTCAAAAAACCAATGAATTTTTTTTTTTTCATTTCGATCTAGTTCCCCTAATTATCAATGTTGAAACTGATATGACAGGTATAAAATCCGTGCCCCAAGAGTTCGTCTAAAGATAATTTGATCATCTCGCATATTATAACAACAAATAGCGATTTTCGAAAAATATTCGGGTACCAATAAAATTAGAGCCGATGGGGTTACAGGGTCCAAAAAAATCATGGTTATAGTTATAGATATAGTGAAACGTTTCGAGATTTTAAGGCGTAAAATATCGAAAGTTTTAATATTCTTATTTCGATCTGAGAGATGGGTTCGTGTTCTGGACTCGAATGATCAAAAAGAGATAGCCAAAGAGTATTTTTGTTTGTTGGAAGTGAATTCTTTAAATGTAATGTGGAGATTCAATTAAGCAATGTGTTTCTTTTTGTTTTTTTGTTTTGTTTGCCTCAGAATATGTTCACTCTTAGGGTATGGTGGCCGGAACTAGCTCATCATCGGCAGTGTGCCTCTACAGTTGATCGTTTCAATGATTAATTAAATGAAAAAGAATTATATGGACTTCGCCGGTCCAGACGGCTAATTAATAAAAAAAAAAGGTTAATTTAGATAGACACGTTTTGATGACTCTACTTTAAGATCTGCGATTACTGGTCCCTGGTAATCCAGAAATTGATGTGTGAAATTTATTTTCACTGAAGCTAAGTTGTAGATAGAAAATGGTTTTATTAAGTGGTGATGGTGTTCTTTAGTTTGGTTGTTAGTAACTAATGCCGACATCTAGGTTTTTCCATAAAAAAACCTATACTCTAGGCGACTTATCCTAGGTTATGTCGTACGCTCTCTAGCTCGCGTTGGACGCTGTGCCAATACGAATTCGAGATCGTGCGACGGTAGTGAGCCGGGCCTGCTCAGGAGCACGAAACAAACAGAGCGGATCTTCCTATAAAAAGTATGGTTCGATGGCTTGAGTGGTAACTAGTGGAGATCTGTGGCTGATTGCTCGACGTGGGTCGAGCCGTACAGTCATTAGCAAGGGAACTTTACTATGCGCTCGATGCAATACGAGTACTCTAGCAAAGTATGCTAATAGGATGGAAACTTTTGCTATGCGCTCGACGCAGTGCGAGTACTATAGCTAAGTATGCTACTAGGTAGGAACTTACTCAGGCAATCGTGCAATACGATCACTTCGCAAGTGAAGGGTTTTTATAGGAAGGTCCTACTGCTAGCGTCAGACGCGATGCTGATACTAGTGCTTAGATAGAGGTGTTCGGGATGGAACGGTCGGAAAATGAATGGTTGAATGGTTCTCGTCCGTCGTTTGCTCGGCCTTTTATACCCGTCGCGGCTGTGGTGTCTCGCGTGGCGCCGTGAGTCATCAGCGAATCTTGTTTGCTCATGCGCAGGTTTATTATTGTTATTCGTCCACTACTGTCTGTGTCTTGGTCAGGTACTATGCGCCGCGTTCTGATCTCATATCAATCGTAATCTAGCGAGTGCTGGTAAGTCAGAGTACGCGAGAGTTATCATCAGTCGCGCATCGCTGTGTGGATAAGGCGCTGAGTCTATCACGAGGAAAGGGGGGGGGGTCTTGGTTCCGTTACAATAGAGATTCATAATGTGATTTAAAAAAAAATTTCTATCAAAATTTGTCAAAAAAATGGAAAATAAAATTTTTCGTACATAACAAATGCGATTAATGACTGAAATTATTGAGTTACGAAAACCGTTTTTTGTTATTGTTATTTCTGTTTATAAGACGGAAAATTAAAAAAAGAAAAAAACCTCTTTATCTTTATTAGAACCGGAAATACACTTGTTTTACTTTATAACGATTTATTATCAGTGTTAATAATATTAAGACTCGGAAAAATTAATTATTCGTATAATTATATTCGTATAATATAATTAATATTTCGTCAAAATTAATTCTTGAATTGAAGCAAATTGTCATATATGAAACGTGATGGTACCAACTGTAAGAAATGAGCACCTTGCTGCCAGACTTCTTTGCGAATTCTGTATACTATAAAATCGAATTTCTTTAATTTTCAGTAATAATGTAAAATAACTTTTATCGATTCTAAACTGTCAAAAAAGTATTTATTTATTGTTACATATTATTCATCTTAATTCCATGATTTTCTGATTCATGATAAATTGTGTTCACAGTTGGCTGCAGTGCCATATCGGCCCATGCATAAGCATAGGGTTCCCGCCAACCCTCTTCAACTCTCGCAAATCCTAGTGAACCTCCTTAAGGATTTATGACTGCGTTCTAGATTATTTTTTCCACTTTACGAATAAACACACTTTTATCATTCATAAAAATATTTTATGGAGATCACGTATCAAGAGTCGCGGTAGCAAGTCGAGACAAGTACATTTTCCTAGACTCTACCCGTGTGGAAATATTATTGGGGATCTGTAAGGGCCCCGATTAATTTTCCCTGATTATAATAGGGACCCGATGTGGCTTCCCGTTAGGGGACCTTCCGGGATTGTCACACTTTATAAAATCTTTACTTCATCACTTTACTTATCTTCACTTTATAAAATATAAATCGGAGCCTTATAAGATTTCCCTGATTGCGCCCGGCTTATCCAATCTCATCCCTGCGCAGGTCAAATTGACATAATATAGTTTATTTTCTATAAATTAGCAATTAAGAATGATCGATGAATGCATTTAATAGTGTTATTCCATTATTTTTGAAAATCCTGTAAATTTGGCCAAAAAAAAAAAACGTCAGCGACCGGGATTTGAACCCGCGATCCTCCGCAGTCAACGAATTCAGCACTTTCGATCATTAAATAATCATTAAAAAAAAATTAACGCCCGAAGATTGTTTTTTTTTTAACGATTATTTCCGGCTCCGTAGTCCGGACGTTATTCCGTCGAAATTAGGTTTTTTCCTACCTGAGATTTTAACTGAGAACTACCTAACGACCTATCTTACGACTGACACGCTACCACTACGCTATCGATTCTTTAAGAATTACTTATATTTAAATGGTATTAGTCTACGAGTTCTAATGAAAAAGCGCTGTCTCACCGGGTTGGGTGTAGAACAGCGTGATATTCAGTAAAAAGGTGATATTTATGCAATATTAAACAATTGTAAATATATATATATATGTATTATAAATATATATAAAAATTATTATAAAAATAATGTAACGTCCGCCAATGGTTTCGATTAAGGAAACCAGTCGCGACGTTTTTCTTATAAAAGCATTGAAAAGATACAACAGACCCATTAGCGCGAAAGACACAATAGACCCAAGCGTACCGTCATTAGGCCCTAATAAAGTAATTTACGCGTACTCCAGTCGGAATATAATTGCCAGACCCATTAAGGAGCATTAAAGTCTAGATGAAGAAGCAAACAGAAATTTCCAGGGAAAAACCCAACATTTAAGAATGACGAAGAAGAAAAAGAAATAGAATAAGGCGCCTAGAATATTCGACGTAATTCTCAAGAATATTCTAGAACATTAAATTAAAACATCTTATTTAGTTATTCATTTTTTTTTCCTTCTCTAACAAAACATTTTCGCATTCGTCAAGATAAACTTTAAATATAGAAAGAACAAGTAAAACACGCCAAATAAACAATAGCTGAACAAAAAGGAACGAGTGAATACAAAGCGACGACGAGATAAATAAATTTGTGGTTAACAAAAAAGAACAAAAAAAAACAATAAGCAAGATAAAAATAGGATAAATAAATAGAATAAAAATTTAATAAATAATTAACAAATATAAAAAATTATAAAATTGTGGAGGGAGATGGGCGTCCCGAAACAATTTTGGGGACATGGAAAATTTCACCCAAAGTTGAAGAAAGGTCCCTGTGCGGAGGAGAGGGAGAAAGCCCCGAAGCACCGGAACGGGGAGTTTGGAAGGAAACTTCGGGTCGAAGTTACATGATTGGTCCCAAATTTTCCGCCCAAGTTCCGGAGGGCACAACCTCCATTAGAATATTATTTAAGCTCGCGCACTGCACTTTTAGTCGGTCATTTTTCGTTTTTCAACCATAGTATCCACCGGAGAAATCTCCACGACATTTAGTCCATTAATAAAGTAAAGTCCAAAGTATCAAGAAAAAAAATACAAGAACCTTATAACCAGTGTAAGTAAGAGTAGTACGCAATAAAGTAAACTAAAGGAAAGATAGAAATCGAGGAGAACGACAAAAAGAGCAGTGCCTGTTTGGAGTAAGTAAAAGACTGTTATCGAGTTTCGAGCTTAATCTCACACATTTAGTTTAATAAATTTTTTTGATATATTAACCCCATTGCACAATTTATTTTTTTCTCCCAACCCTGTGTCGATCGAGAGATCGTTCTAAATAGGGAGTGAGCCGCGACTTTCGGAACTTTGTTTTCGCATGCATTTCTCAAAGTTATAAAGTGATAAATCTGATTTTCCTCAAGAGACAAATATTTCAGTATTAAAAGTGCGTTCGAGTAACAGAAGTTTATATTTAATTCTGTTTCCTTCTTGGCCCAATATACGAATTCCCTGACATAACAATAATAAAAAATAATATATATTATTATAGTAAAAAATAAAAAATAATACAAAAAAAAAACAAAAAATATAATAATAATATTTTTCAAAAAATTTTAATATTATTGTTGTATTTTTTTTTTATTAACAAATATATACTTTTTGTTTATTTTTTGTATTTTTTTATTTTTTATTATCATAAAATATTTTTTATTATAATAAAAAAAAACAATAATTTCAAAAATAAACAAAAAATGTAACAATAATATTTAAACATTTTTTAAATATATTATTATTAAATTTTTTGTTTACTTTTGTGTTACATTATTTTTATTTATATTTTTTTTTATAAATAAATATTTTAGTTATATTCTTTTGTTTCCTTTTTGTATGATTTATTATTTTTTATTATCTACATAATGATATTTATATATATTTATAATATATATAATTATAATAATGTCGAGTTTTACTTGCACACCCCCTCTGGGGGGTTCTTACAAGGGTGGTGATTTCGTATACTTTCCGACCATCAACCGCCTGCTCCGACCATTATTATCACCACCTACTCCTCCTCGCGATCATACGTCTGCAGCCACATCGCTCCTTCACCATTTTATCCTGTATCGCATTCGCCGAGGACGGAGGAAAACTGCAGAAAACCTTCCGCCGATACAGGTCGGAGTCTCCCTAGTTCCCCCCTAGTGGCCGCGCGAGTAAACTCAAGCGCAGTCTCCAGAGAAGACCTAAGCGAGCTCCTCCTTTACTGTGATTCAGTGGGTAAGTCAGTGCACGGCTAAGCGGCCACCTTCCGAGCGATAAGAACCGCTGCGGGAGTCCTCCAGAGCCGTACCCCGACCACCCACCCATCACAGAAAGGTGTTTTTTTTGGGCATTTGTTTTGGTGGGATCCGAACCACCGGGTTTGCAGATTAAACACATAGAATAAATTCCGTCGGTGTCGGCCGTGGGGCTCGAACCCGGGTCCGCTGCGTGCGAACCCAGAGCCTCACCCACTAAGCCACTGCTCTCCCTTATATATAATTATATAATATTACGTAAATATTACGTAAAAGATAATAAATATATAATATCCTTGTTTAAATTTATTGTGGTAATCCCTGTTTGAGCCTTACCGGGCCCCACATGGATTCAACTATCAAGGCCCTATTAAATTTTAACCTGGAAACCTATGATTGCCTTATTGGGGCCTTTTAGGGCTGTATCCGGGAAAATCATATTAGGGATTCCACATTTAAACCTGTTCAGGGCCCGATTATTATTAGGGCTTCCCTGATTATTTTCCACACGGGTATACGCTTCTGAACTTGCTTATACACAAGAGTATAAAACGGTATAAAAGAAATTATTTTCTTCGTGATTAATTAAATACCCAATTGAATGTTGCAGCTATTGACACATGGAAGATATTACGTTTTATTTTTTCGGTGCGAAATACGACCACTTCGCGTTGAGTCTGGTCTCCGTTGCCAAAATTTTTCGCACGCCTATGCCTGTGCCGTTTTGTTGAAATCACGTGACGTATGTAACTAGTGTATCTCTAAGTATATCGTTTTTTATCATCTGCTAATCAATTAAAATGCAGTACTGGGAATACAAAAAATAACAATAAAGAATATTTACGGAAAGAGAATTTATGTTTTTTGAGGATATTAACTGGCGCAATGTCAGCTATGCCATTAAACAAACATTTAAAAAAAACACAAAAATATATATAGACCTTGACATCTCTGAGGTGCATCCACCCATTAAAAATCTGTGTTTCCCAGATAACGTCCCCCTTTTAAAGCGTTCATTTTTCAATTGAACTTTTTTTCGATTGCTCCAACCGTTCTCGAGATATACGCTTGTAACACTTTGAAAAACTCACCCTGTATATACATATAAGTATACTGTTTCGTACGTCGCCAGAGAATCAAATGAATGAGATTAAGCAATTTATAGTGCAGACCAAATATCGTTATGATATGTGTGATGAGACCTTTAACAAGCTCACCAGGACTTCAATAGGTTCTTTGCACATTACGGATTATCGATAGAGAACATATCGATGAGTCCTAACTTTTTTTTAATGTTCACATGATCTATGCAAACAACTCCATGTATCTGATTTCCCATACAAAGTCCCATCGCGAAGAAAAAATATAAAGGTCATTGTTATGAACAGTCTACCGATGAGTGGTGCTTGTGAATTTCTTATTTCATCGGTAGACCTTGGTATCAAAAATCGAACACTTGAAGTCGTTCGCATAAATCATGTGCTCATTAAAAAAAATCAGGATAGCTCATCGATAACATGTAATGCACCAGGAACTCTTTAGAGCTCTGAGCCTTTCGAATGCCTAATCACATAAAATAAAAAATTCACCTACCCACATATTATTGATAAGCTCTCCTGATTCTCTTTAACCTATGTGGACAACTACAAGAATCCGATTCTTGATAGAAACTCACATTGCAGAGAAAAAAATCACATGTATCACGTATCGTTACCCTGTTTCTCACATAAAATCATGTGAGCACTCAAAAAAATCAGAAGACCTGGTTGACAACATGTAATGCGCGAGGAACTTTTGGCAGTCCCCTGAGCCTGTTGATGATCTGATGAAATAAATCCAAATGATATTTTATGCGGAAGTTTCTAGATCTTATTTATACGGGTGCATGAATTTGTAGAATAATGAAACGATTTCATAATTGCAATAAATTTTTTGGCAGCCCAGTTTATCTAGGCAAAATTTGTTGAATTTTGGCCTGAATATCCCAGGTAGAAATCGCGTCTTGGTAAAAGCTTGCTGCTAGCTATATAGATACGTCAGTTTTTATCTTGGCGCTAGAGAGGCTAGCTAATAGGTTGATGCGGGGTCAATGGGTAACGCTAAAAAGCTCGCGGTGGGCTAAGTAGCCTGCGTTGGGGAAAGTTTCACAACCTAGCTTATCCCACAATCAGCCGTATAGCTTTTCGCTACCCGTCCGCGGTCATAAACGCGGGTCCAATTGTCATAATAAATATAGTTTATTATCTATAAATTAACAATTAGAAATGATCGATAAACTAATTTTAAACTGTTATTCCGTTATTTTTGAAAATCCTGTAAATTTTGAAAAAAAAGTCATTGTCCGGGATTTGAACCCACTATCCTCTAATTGGCGAATTCAGTACTTTCCATCCGCAAATAATCACAAAAAAAAAATAAAGTTCTGGAGATTGAATCCCCCCAAAACACACCATAAATGGTATACAAAAACTTGATACAAGTACGTTTACCTGCGATGTTTTGTTCATGCGTACAAAAAGTTTCCGAATAAAGTGAAATCATCTAAAGTACAGATTGTGCTAAGTACACCTACTATTGTTATTTTTTATTAAATTTTACGAGAATTTGTTACAGGAGCAATTGCTCATGTTCTGGAAATTCATTGCTTGAAGGATTGGAATTGAAGAAAAAAATTCGCACTAAAACAAAAAATTCGAACGAATTTTTTCGAGTTACGTACAATGTCCGTACCATACAATTCATCATCCATGGACTACCTGTCACGATCTCGCCAAGTACTTCGTTCTAATTTTTTGTTTCAATGCAAACTTTTTGCTCCAATTCAAAGCATTCCTTCAAGCAATAGATTTTTAGATCATGAGCAATGGCTCCTATATAATATGTAACATAAATTCTCACAAAATTAAATAAACAACAACAGCTGGCGGTATACTAGGCAATCTGTACGTTAGATGATTTTACTTTATTTGAAAACTTTTTGTACGGATGGACGAAACGTCGCAGGTATACTTGTCTCTATTTTTCGTATACCATTTATGGTATGGGGGGGGGGGGGGGGAGGGAAAGAGGGATTATCGTACAAGAAAGGCGAAAAGGAGAGAGCTATACATTTTTCGGTGCAACAATTCTTACGCTATGAAAAAATCGATCATAAAAAATAGTTTAAACGTAATGACCACTTTCAGTGGCAATGGATATGCGTTGAAATTGTATCGATCCTTATCATCCAGCAGCCGAGAGAAATAACATAGAATTACGATCTGTAATATATCTGTATAGTTCAATAATGTTTTGCACTTCGTATGTTACACACAACGTGGTATACATATTTGAGATCAGCAAGATAAATTTGTCCTGATAGCCGTCACTCTTTAATTGAGATGCGAGAGTAGATTTCAAAATTTGCTACTTTACACCGAAACGTGGGGGATAACAAAGACTCGAGTGTAATGGGGGTAGGGAGATGTGGCCTGGATTCACATCAAGATTATTATCTCGAACACAATCACAGGTACATTTTCTAGCATTTCTTTCTGTTCCTCATCTGTATTTCTCTTTTAACTCATTACACACCTCGAAGATTGTGCATCCGCTAAAAATTGTAACCATGCTATCTGTGAAGTGAGATACATTTTATATTTATAACTCGATCAAGGGAATAGTTAGAGCATAAGGATAAAAGAATAATAATTTCTAGAATAAGTGAAACGTAGATGGATAATAATTGATGGAAATAGCAACTGGATAATATACACCGGGTTTTAGCATGCCTACGTTTCCTTTTTTTTGGTTCTTGATTTTAAAAATAAGTTCATTTCTCTACGTTTTCACTTATTTTTTGCAATTTACTAACTCCAATACTTGACTGCCGTAACTCGTTGCCAAAAGTAATTGAAGAAAGTTTTCAGAACACGGAAAGATAAGTTTAAATCAGTTCGAATTTCCATTTGGTTTATCGGGTTGAAATGTTCTCGCAGCAATTTTCTATAGCATGGTCACAATTACAATACATTGTTTTCCGTTTTTCTAAGATTTCAAATTTTTTTGGCCAGTTGAACGGCTTCTTGCCGAGGTCAACAATTTGGACATTCGTGTAGGATTTACTTCTTTTTTACCATGCAAAAAACTTCCCGTTATTTATAGGTCCCAAAACCAATTCGTTACGTAAAGATTTCGTTATTTATAGGTTCCAAAACGATTAAATCCGCAATTTAATGCGAGTTTAATTAAGAATCATCTTGCGTGTCTCATAACATGTATTTGGAAAATATGTATGAAAATGTATTTTTAATTATAAAACTTTCAGGTGAAACATGTGACTTATGTGCATAAATTATTAATAATAATGTGTATAAATTACTTATAAACAGGGGTTGTTACTTGAATTTTTTGCCATCATTGTAAGCGCCGTACAGCTCAAGGTTTATCTAAAATGCCTAAGTCTTTTAGAAGTAACTAACGTCAAAATTTCGGTTATTGAGTCGGATCTGATGGTCCTGGGACAAAGCCTCGACATCGCATATTTCAAGGCCCAATCTATAGCGCAAAATATTTTATTCGAGTTTGGAAACGGTAGAGTGGGCCAAGATACGACTGTCTACCAGTAGTTACACTCGAGAGTGGAATTGGACGTCGCACTATCCTGGATATGGTTCACGTGGTAACCGAGCCAGAAAAATGGTCGTTGAATATTTTGCGTCGGTCTAATATGCACGTTTCTCGTGTATAATCGAGAGTATAGCATACAACGACTATGCCATCTGCTGTGAGTGAATAACTAGGAGATTGATGGACTCTCTCCATCAGCGTCGCTCATGCCGTAGAAGCTGCAGTAGCTAATAGCTGGCCAACTCAAGAGCTAGCCTGTGTTTTAAGGGTCCGAGTGCAAGCAAAAATCGTTACGACGTGCATTAGCTGGGCAACGAACATTACTTGCACCACTGAGGAGGGCAGCACGGAGAGAATTGTCGTCATTTCGAGCTATTCAGGCGAATTAAGCTCAGAATTTTCTTACCTCTTACCAAATTATCTGATTTGGGCCAAGTTTTATGGCATTTCGATAATTTTGCACAATTATAAAATCTCACCTCACTTACACACTTATTAATTCAATGTAGGTATATGCACTCCCGCAAGCACACATGCAAAAGGTGGTGTGTGACCTGTGGTGCGTTCACACCGTGCTGAACGGTGAAATATATTGTGCCGTGTGGGAAGAACTTATATATACATGTACTTGTCCAATTTTTTTTTGCCAAAGGCGATTTTTGGGGCTTATATAACTTTCGGCGGAATACCGATTCGGCATATTGAACTTTCGTCAAAATAACTTCGCTAGACTTTATTGCTCAAATTTATATTTATTGATGCTTAAAATAAATGAGCTTGGTAAATTTATGCCGAATGCAATTAAGATACATTTATTTATATATACGTTATATTGGCCAGATTTTGTCAGGCCAGTAAAATTGCGCCCTTGCGCAGTGAGGGGAATTGGACGTTACGAAGTGAGAAAGATATCTCTGTCTCAACATGTTGGGGCCACTTCCAACAGCGCGATTCCTCTTCCATGTTCCATGAGTATAAGTTCTATGGTCGTAGATTTATTGCTTGAGTGGTATGGGTTATACATGTATCGATGTATATTGGTGTACGTATGCTGCGCGTCACTGTGCGCGCTGTATCCTTGTTTCTTATATTTAAAATGAAAACCAAACATTGCTAATTCTCCCTATCCTTCTTTATGTCTCACAATCTCTCCCTCTCTTTCTCTCAGCCTCATTGTTTGAAGGTCTGGTCTTTGAATAACCATTTTTTGGGTGGTTGAAGCCACCTAAAATCGCCCATACACCTTTCATACTTAAGTTTCACTTCTGACGCGTGTGCTTGCCGCGCACATGGTTTTTATTTTTACTTTTTTAAGGCTTCAGAGTTGTGGGACTTAAGACTTGCACATGTCTTCGTCACCGTAATTTTCAAAGGGAAGCTTCCTTTATGAGAAATTCAAAATCCAGAAAATTTACTCAATCAAAAAAGTTACCAAAAAAGTATATATGCATATTTATGTAGTATTACTTGAACAGTAGACAAAATAATACTAAAGTTATTCTGATGTTATGTGTTTTATTTATTCATTTGATGCCCTCTTAAAAGTAAAATAACCTAGTTACATTCAGAATTAGGCAGTAATCAGTTATTTTCGTAGATGATATTGCTCGATATTACAAAATTACAAATTACATTTGTGATAAAATTTTTCCGATTACAAATTACAACTGCACTTGAATCTAAAGATTTTGTCTACAAATTACGTTTGTAATTTTGAATAGAAAATTTCTTATTACAAATTAAATTTGTATTTTGTGATTGAAAAATTTTGATTATAAATTACCATTGTAATTTGAAATCGAAAAAATTTGATTACAAATTACGATTGTGTAATTGTAAATTTTTTTTATATGCTGCTAACCATAGAGCATGCCATTTTAACACTCTTACCATCTAGCAGGCTTTGGTATACCGCTGACAGGCGTGTTATATGTAGCGTCCACCGAATCCATCATCTGTATTCTCATTCCTCAAGAGCACACCGCAATAGAGTATATCCATATAATATACGTGCACAAATGCATACTCACAGATATTTGTATGTACGCATATAAGGAGATCTTGAAATAATGAATTTAATGTATACTGAAAATATGATTCCGATGCGAGTCGTACAATTCAAGAACAGGTAGCGCAATATGACACACCGCAGTGAACGATTCTCTCATAAGCTCTCCCGCATACAATACATAAGAAGATTTACGTTGCGTAGCTCTAGATGGTATCCCTAGTCGTCTATCATTTACAGTCCACTAAGTGTATATGAACGCACATGAGAATTTGACGAATAACCTCGTATGAAACAATTTTGATACTATATCTTTATCAGAAAGATGAAGATAAAATTAAGGGGTAACACCACTGTAAAAATCTAAAAATGCACATTTTTTTTTTTTGGATGGAAGAAAAGGTAATAAGATAGTAGTGTTACAAGGAGAGTTCTAACCCAAGATCCCTACCCCGACATTTACCGACATTTTTTAGCTCAGACAAGAACCACTTAGCCGAGACACAAACCCGGGGGGGCTATCTCGATGAGCCGGAATGCACGGAGCCGATCGGAGGGGGGGGGGGGGGAGGTCTCTAACAACTGGAGGGCACCTAATCTCTTATGGGTCGAGACATTGGGAGGGGGTGGGGGGGGGGGCTAGCTTTGAGGGTGGTATTGGAATGCCGCTATCTCTGGCAGCGGTGGTGCGCCTAATTTTTCATGGCGGCATTTGATTGCTGATTATCAGTTAGACTGGCGTCTCTGCAGGGGGGGGGGGGGGGGCTAGTTTTGAGGGTGGTATTAGAATGCCGCTATTTCTGACAGCTGCAGTGCAGCTTGTCTTTCATGCTGGCATTGGAATATTGTTATCTCTAACAAGTAAATAGCGGGCCGGAGCGTTAGACCTTTCAACCACACACGACGCTACCCTCCCGAGCCAGTGCGTCTGTTTGTCGCAACCTTATCGTTGGTCATAAATCATTTCTGTTTGTGTGCTAAGGACCAGACCGCAGTCTGGAAAAGGCCAAACATAAAATCTTAGAGGCGCCTATGATCCGGCCGGTACTCGGCACCTGAAGGAAAAACATCGAAATGCCCCTAGCAGGTGCTAGCAATATAAATTCTGACCGAATTTATATAAGCGTTTCCCTATCACTGACTGGTGCGTGAGCAGATGTAGCGCAGGGTGCTGCGGCAGATCTTTTTTCAAACTGCGATGAAATTGGGACGAAGAGGATATTGAAAATATGGAAAAGCACGTTCGATTCGATACTCGAGCTCAAATTCATGTGATGTATGCATGGGATTATGCGTACAGAGCCGCTCGCCGAGGCCGGTGGGAAAAAGTTGCACGTGATCGTGAGCGATTTAGATTAAGAATTGAAAAATGCGGCAAACTGATTGAATCTGTATTGACGGAGAAAAAAATTTAACGGAAAATGGTATACTGATATGCGCCTTCGACGTGTCTCGACCTGTTTCGAGCCCTCCCATTACCTTCGAGAGCGGATGATGCATCTTGCATGTCTGAACACGCTTGAGCCTGCACAGTGTTTACATATTTTGACAAACCGCCGGAAAATGAGGCTTTGATTTTCATAGAATGCCGCTATGACACGCTTAGTCGCGTTCTTGCTATCAACATGGACGGATATCTTGCGTAATATTTACAATGGCATTGGAATGTCGTCTAGCAGTTAGACTGTTGCGTCAAATCTTGTGGCCACGCAACGCTACCCCTGGAACCCTATGTTTATTCTACGACGACCCGAACGAAGATGTACTCGTGCAACTGATATACTTGCTGATGCTGATGGCCCGTAGAATGGCGGGAAGGAGTAGGAGTATATACTGCTGGCTCCAATCATTTAGCCCTCCATTAACATTTGGGCAGTCTTTCCTTCTTCTCGGGTTATTTTTTCTCCTAATATGGATACTCATAAGTGTAAGAAGCTCATTTCCATTATGGAAAACGCTTATTTAATTTCACAAAAAAGATCATCACCAGCAATAGCACTAAAGTGGATTAGGGAGGGGAAAAAAAACGTGAAACTATTGACGAAAATTTCTCGGCGCGAATGTCCCTCAGTGCATGAGAAAATGCGCATTCAAGCGACAATTGCGTCGGTATTATCGGTGATAGAAAAATTGAAGAAAAGAGGAGCTGGTTCTGAAGCAGCTGATAAAGTGCGATGGAAGGATATGGAGACGGCGTTTAAAAAAAGAATCCAAACGGGCATAGTCATCAACCTTCAACATAAAGATCTCGATGCTTTTCTCGATGATTCTAAACCCTTGATCCTCACCAAATTGGAAGCTGCATCCCAGCGTTATGGCAATTTAAAGGTTAACGTAATATTAGCGTGCAAGTTTCAACTTAAAAAAAAAGGTGAAACTGCGTTGGAGGATAAATTTTTTAACACGCGGAATGAGGCAATTCTTCCCTCTACGAACATCGACATGTGGTTCCAGGAGCATGTAAAAGATCAGTTGTTGAAAAAAATTGAGGAATTTCATGGGAAAGAGTCTGGTTGGTCACTGCACGAAGTATCCAACCTAACTGTGAATTTTAATAAATACGTGCCACTCCGGGGAGGCACCTACGTTAGTGTTCCGAAAGATATTCAACGAAAGCGTGCTGTAGTCAACATAGAGAGCAATGACGAATTTTTCTTTTTATGGGCAGTCACTGCTGCACTTTCTCCGCCAGTTCTAAAATGCAATCGAGCAAGCTCTTACAGACATTTCAGTGAAGTCTTACAGTACAAAGGTTTGGATTTTCCAATGACTGTAAAAAAGTGCCAACCTTTGAAAAAATGAATAACCTTAAAATTAACATTTACGGTGTTGATAATCAGAGGAAAAACAGTGTAATAGTGCCGATATATATCAGTAAACAAACATCTCCTAAATCAACAATTCACCTTCTCATGCTCTAGAGTGACAGGCATGATTGTGATGAAGATGATCTTGCGAGTCCTATCCATCACTTTGCATGGATAAAAAACATTTCGCGCTTAGTGAGCTCGCAGATTTCTAACCATAATGGTAAAAAATGGTTGTGTGACAGATGTCTCTGTCACTTTCAAAGCGAAATCGTGCTGCAGAAGCATATCCTCGACTGCACGAACCAGTGCAGAGTGTATTTTCCCGACGGTGATGCGAAATTCATGAGGTTTAGAAACTATAAGCATAAAGAGAATGTTCCGTTCGTGATATATGCTGATCTCGAATGTCTCCTGGAGCCGATTGCGCCTGCGGAGGAGACGAATACTATGGGCTACCAAAAGCATGTGCCTCACTCCATCGCCTACTACTTCCACTGCTCGTACGATGATACAATTTCGGAATTTGAATCTCATCGAGGTTTGGATTGTATTGGATGGTTCATGGAGGAATTGAAGAATATCGCGAGCTTGGTGAATACCCGGTTGACGAACATCATACCAATGGAGCATCTCAGCGATGATCAGCAAAGCGCATTTAAATCTGTAACCATTTGTCATATTTGTGAGAAGCCTTTCGAAAATAACGAGTTGAGAGTTCGAGATCATTGCCATTTTACAGGGAAGTATCGCGGGCCCGCACACACTGGATGTAATTTAAATTATAAAAACTCTCACGCGGTGCCGGTTATTTTTCATAATTTATCGGGATATGACGCTCATTTTCTGATTAAAGCATTAGCCGTAGCATTCGAAGGTGCGGTTTATCTTCTGCCAATTAATAAGGAGAAATATATTTCATTCACAAAAAAAGTCCAGGGCACGTTTGTAGAGTTCAGGTTTTTAGATTCATACAGATTTATGGCGTGTAGCATTGAAAAATTAGCATCGTACTTGGAAAGCGATGAAAAACAAATAACTCGTAAGCATTGTAATAATGCAACGGAATTCAAGCTTCTGACTAGAAAGGGGGTTTACCCATATGATTATACCGATTGTTGGATGAAAATTGACGAGACTGAGCTACCATCCAAAGAGCAGTTTTATTCTAGGCTAAATAATGAGGAAATTTCCGAAGATTCATACGCTCACGCCATGAATGTCTGGAAAACTTTCAAAATATAAACGTTTGGAGAATATTCAGATTTATATCTCAAAATAGATGTTCTCCTTTTAGCTGACATTTTCGAAAATTTCCGACGCAGCTGTCTATCGACATATAATTTAGATCCGTTGCACTATTATACAGCTCCTGGACTCGCTTTCGATGCGATGCTTAAGTTAACAGGTATTGAACTCGAACTCATCACTGACGTTGATATGCTATTGTTTATTGAAAAAGGTATCAGAGGAGGTCTTGCTCAATGCTCAAATCGCTATGCAAAAGCAAATAATCGATACATGGGGGAGGATTTTGACTCATCGAAGCTTGAATCATACTTAATGTATTTCGATGTAAACAATCTTTATGGTGCAGCTATGGTTCAGGCTTTGCCATATGCTGGATTCGAGTGGGTGGAAAACTTTGATAAATCGGATATTGACAATATCCCTGTCGATTCTCATACGGGGTACATATTCGAGGTTGATTTAGAATACCCCAAGGAGCTGCACGAATCTCATAAAGACTTACCACTTTGTCCGCACCATTACAGGCCACCCACCTCCAAAAATATAAAATTAATGACAACGCTATTAGAAAAAGAAAAATATATAATTCATTATCGAAACTTGCAGCAGTGTCTCAACTTGGGCTTGAAATTAAAGAAAATTCATAGAGTTTTAAAATTCCAACAGAAACCATGGATGAAGCCATACATTGATTTAAATACTGGATTGAGACAAAAAGCTACCAATGCGTTTCATAAAAACTTGTATAAACTACTCAATAATGCAGTTTTCGGGAAAACAATGGAGAATGTGAGAAAGCATCGAGAAGTGAAGCTTGTTACTGAGTGGGGTGGTCGGTATGGAGCTCGAGCTCTAATCGCTAGGGCTACTTCCCACAGCTGCACTGTATTTGACGATGACATAGTCATCATCGAGCTCAACAGAGCAAAGGTGAAATTTAATAAGCCATTGTATGCAGGGTTTTCAATCCTTGACTTATCAAAAATTTACATCTACGATTTCCATTATGAGTATATGAAAAAACAGTTTGGGCAAAAAGCTCAATTAATGTACACCGACACTGATAGTCTTATATATAATATTACAGTGCCTAATATTGGGAATCAACACGGAGGCGGGGCCTATCCAATATGGCCTCTTCTCTCCAGTTCGTTGCCAGTAGCCAGCTCTAGTTAGCATGGGGCAGCATAGGGAACAGTTGTAAACACTGGATTATCGCATATTTTTCGGCAAAATGGGATTTTTGTAGTAAGATTTGACAATGGGGTTTATTACCGTTGAGGATTATGCGTGGATAGAATCCACTGCGCAAATTGGATACGGATCAAGTGATTATCGCCATAAGGATTACAATGAACCTACATGACATCCCATGCTTAACCTCAAAATCTTTTTAAAAATTCCCGTCACTTTTCGGCTAAATAAATGCGTTCGAACAATAAATTATTAGTTAAAATATCAAGCATGACATGAAAAATGTTTTATGTATAAATTATTGTCCATATTTCATAAGTTATGAAATTGAAAGTCACGTTGCTTGTGTTTACACGACATAACTAAAACGATTATTCATATTCTGCGTGTGATGAAAATCTCATGCCCTCGCATCAAATATCGACTATGTCTTCTCGATCTTTATTTATGATTTATTTCTTGTAATAAAGCAGCAGATTTTTAATCATTGTTAAAAAGTGACAAATTCGCATGGTAATCAATGGTAATCATTAGGCAGCAACTGGAGAGAAGTACTTGGAAATTTGGCCGCCAGAGGTCAGGGTGACATTTGTGAGTTCCCAATATATGATGTCATGAAGCTCGACATAAACAAATTTGATACCTCCGATTATCCTCTTGACAATCCTTATGGGATGCCTTTAGCGAATAAAAAGGTGTTAGGGTTAATGAAGGATGAGAATAATGGACAGATCATGGAAGAATTCGTGGGCCTGCGCGCCAAACTATACGCTTACAAGGTTCGAGATGATGACGTAGAAAAAAAGCGTGCTAAAGGTATTCGCGGATCTACGTTAAAAAGAATCAGATTCGATGATTATAAACATTGTCTTTTCCGGCATGAGAATCTTGTTGAAACACAAAATTTAATTCAGTCGAAGAAGCATGTAGTGCAAACTGTAAGACAAAGAAAAGTCGCTTTAAGCTGGAATGATGATAAAAGAGTTCTCTCCGCTCATACGACTTATACTCTACCTTGGGGTTATGAGCGCAACACGAAAGAATGTTTGTAGTTTAAAAATTAAATAAATAAAATTAAAAATGCGATAAGCTGGCGTGGTAAACTATGATTGGCATGAAAACTGTGAATACATTGTGTATGAATTAATAAAATTGATACGCTGGAGGAAAAAATATATTAAAAAAAGATATATTGAAACCGACTTTTTCTTAATTAATATCCTGTCCAACAAAATAATCCCGTGAGAGATGGGGTAGAAGGTGGCGATTGAAAAGATCAATAATGTTCATTTGTTAAAATATTTTATTATACATCAGATTTCCTTATCCAACTATTGTGGGCATTGTCGAAACCCAACCATTTAACAAACATTTCATTCCCACGCGTTTTCAATACTCGTTCAATCAGATAAATATCGGGATTTTCAACTCTAAGTAGCTCTTGCTCATAAAAACCACCGGCGATGAGTTCATCTTGATAGTCCTTCAGACCGAACGTTACAGGGTTCGTATTTTTCACTTGATGTATTGTAAATATTTCCGTTGTCCAGTTTGGAGTATAACCCTTGGCAAATATATTTTTAAATTTGCTTATCCTCACTTTGTCACCGCATCGAAATTTCGTCGACCTTTTTTTCAACGGTTCTCGAGACGTGAAAACGCGTTGTAAAAGCTGCTTCTCATTCTCCGAGTTCACGTCTTTCGGCTTCATTTTAATTGTGCGATGTACACTATTGTTATATTCGGAAATCAAATTTTTGAGAATATCGGTCCACTTGTAGCTTCCACGAAGACTAAATTGCATCCACATTTTATTTTTCAAGGTACGATGAAAACGCTCGCAAATTACTGTATGTCGAGTACATATGAATATTATACTTTTTCATGAGAGTTTGAAAATCGGCATTATAAAACTCTTTGCCTTGATCAACATGTAGGTTCTCTGGTATGCGTCCCTTTGCAAGTATAGATCTCATGGCGCTCGTTGTATCTTTAGCGTTCTTGCTCCTCATTGGCACGGCCCAGGCAAACTTGGAGAAGACATCGATGACGGTTAGGAGAAATTTATGATTGCCGTTTTGCCGCGCGTAAGCCGACATGTCAACAAGGTCCGCTTGCCAAGTCTCATCCAAGCCTCGTATACCCACATGCCGACCTGGATAGTTTCTGCGTGCGGGCTTATGTAGTTCCTGCACCAGCGCTCGCTTCTTCTCGCTCATTTTTTCTCAAGGATGTTTAATCGAGCGTCAATCTGGGAAAACATGCTAAGCATGGACACTCGCAGGTTTTTCGTACCAGCATTCGGAGTTTTGAGAATTTCTTTCATCTTGGTTGTAAGATCTTCAGTTATCTGCGCACTAATTCTCTCTATTTTATTCCGTAAGTCGGTATTTAACGTGTCGCATTTATCTTTTATAGTAGTTTCAAAACCTTCAACCAATAGCGTTCTACTTTCATTTATTTCCTCACGTATGTTCTTAGTTACGTTTCGGGCTTTAGCATTCAGCACCTTTAAGCTGATAGCATCGTGGTCCGCTTCGGGAATTCCAACGTTGCAGAGTCGCTTGTTCTCCAAATCGTAATGTCCGTCTTTTGTAATCTTGAATCCAATGCCCGGAGGACCGCGATTGAGCGCACTTTTATTATCCAGTTGCCGTCCAAACACGTCGACGCTCATTTTGTGAATGCGCGAAATTGTGATGATGAATGTATTAATAAATGATTTGAGCCTCGCGCAATTCTTCGATAATCGATATGATTTCATTCGAGTGAGATAAATTTCCGGCTGCTTGAGATGCGAGGAGTAAACGTAGACGGTCCACTAGTTCATTCGGATCGTCCCAATAAATATAATCGAATCTCGCGTCTTTTCTAGCCACTTTATACTTTGGCATACCTTTACCCGTGTGCGTATCAACTATTTTTGCAACGTAAGTCTTGAATTTCAAATTTTTGTCCGTTCGTATTGCTTCATCTGCTTTATAATATTTCTTATGGGCATTCGTGGCAATTACAATGTTCTCATAATTTTTCAAATCGTTGGATGTCAGATCCTCAACGCGGGGCACTTTTTTGAACAACAGTTCCGCTAATCCAACAGTTTTTGGATAATTTTTATCTCGTACACGAATATGCTGAGAATCAAAAAAGATTGGAGAATCTCCAATCATTAATTTATTGTTAGCGAGATTTCGTACACCGTATGAGACATCCAAGGCTGATTTTCTATTTGTCTGCAGCAATACTACATACTCATTTATTAATTCATCAACATTGACAGCTGTATCCTCAACCTCCTCCTGCTCTCTCTCTTCATCACCGTATGCAGACTGGAAAGACAAATCTTCCAACATTGGATCATCTTTAACTTCATGGTTGCCATCCTCAATATGTTCTTCTTCAATACGATCTTTGACTTCCTCCTTAAGTTCCTGTTTCATCTCTTGCGTCTCGTTTTTCCGCATCACCAATTTTTCCAATGGCGTGACTATTGGCTTGAAGACATTTTGCATTGCCTGTTCAGCATTGTCTTTGCCGATTTTTATCATCCGATGTTTTCGTCGGATTGCATCGCTCGCTTTGACAATTTGACGCAATACGTCTTTTTTCTCCTCCAAAAGTTTATTCATGTTGCTACCCTCGAGTCAGAGATGATACTGTCTCCAATGCACGTTTACTTATGACTGAGAAAAGAATCGAACCCTCGTCTATATCTACCCTCATTCATTTGACTATCCTTGTCGATCGTGATGAATCCATACTTGTCGCAAATCCAGCATTCTGAGCACATATTTTTAAACTGTGTATATGACATATCAGTATTCACATGATCATTATACACATGTTTGAGGTTCATTTCATCTTGCTTAAATAGAACCACAAAATTCGTATTGTCACGCACGAGGTGTTCAGGAATACGAGCATAGGTCTGGCAAAGATAGAAACAATCGACATTTTTGTGTCGCCCCATGGCGAAAAAGGCTCTAATGTTATCCTGTTTTTCACATGCCACGTCATCGAAGATGAATATTGAGTTGGGGTGTGCATCACTTGGTGTCACCACCTGTTCGTGCTCATTCAATGGAAAATATTCAACACCGCTCACAGGCTCGAGTAATCGTGCGAGCAATGTATATTTTGGTTGATTGAGGGATTTAGAATAAAGGTAAACGTTCTCGAATCTCAGACCATTAGGATGCGTTATGAGGGAGAGTAAGGCATTCGTTTTACCGCAGTTCGAGGGGCCACAGAATACTGCCCGAATGCTATTAGGCAACAAATCGCCATGACGTTTTTCGCGTGGTTCACCTCCCCGCATAAATTCATCGAAATTCATTACAGGCAGTTCATCCGTCCCCATCCTGAGCACGACTAATGGGGGGAAAAAAATATAAATAGGGTTTTATAGGGATTATTCACCAGTCGAGCAGTCGTCCCCGATATGATCAGTCGTGCTTTGGTCAATAGTCTGATTGACAAGCTCCCTGTTGAGCTCCATCTACCTGGGTATCAGTATTGCGGACCTGGTACAAAATTATCTAAACGTCTTGCACGAGGCGATCGAGGTATTAATCCATTGGATGCAGCCTGCAAGCAGCACGATATTGCATATTCAAAAGAAACTAGCCTCGAAGCGAGAACTTTGGCCGATAAAGTACTGGCTGAGCAGGCTTGGAAACGAGTATACGCCAAAGACGCGGGTATTGCGGAGAGAGCAAGTGCTTGGGGCGTGGCAAACATCATGAAGGCCAAAACTAAACTAGGCATGGGGCATTGCGTGAAAAAAACAAAATTAGGCATGGGACAGAATAAAATCGTTGATGAGAAAAGCCGTGGCCGAAAGGGTGCTCGGAAAGGTAGCAAGAAGGCTAAAAGTAAATTGCGCATTCTACCAGCGCCTCGTAAAATTGGGGGGTTTTTGCCGCTCCTCCTGCCGATATTTGCCGGTCTGAGTGCTGCAGGAGCACTGTCAGGTGGCGCTGCTTCTATCGCTAAGGCTGTAAATGCGGCTGAAGCTGCTAAGCGGGAATTGGATGAGAGTAAGAGGCATAATAAGATGATGGAAGCTGCTGCTTTGGGTAAAGGTCTGCATATAAAACCGTATAAGAGGGGGACGGGTCTTGGTTCAAAAAACGGAAAGTCACGCTGCCTCCCCAAGCCTTAACTGATGCTGATCTGCTCAAATATGCGAAAATCATGGAAATTCCACACTTTCGCAGAGTTTTTATGAGAAATAAATTGCCGAAAAGTGGACCGGCAAAATGCGAATCAGCAATTATCAATTCAGATGAGGATATGGGACCTGGTACACACTAGGTTGCATACAAAAAGAGGGGGGAGAATGTCATGTACTTTGATAGTTTCGGCAATCTTCAGCCTCCAGTCGAGTTGATGAAATATTTTGGTGTTGGTAGCGTGAATTATAATTATAAGGGATATCAGAAGTATGGTACAGTCGAATGTGGGCACTTATGCCTAAAGTTTCTCTGCCAGCAATTGAGCGGCAAAGAAAAATATTCTCTATATAAACGTGCATAATGATGAATATAGAATCCGTTGACTATGTGCCGTCGTCATGGATGATAGTTTTACACTATTTCCGGGACGTCATCTACGCTTGAAGCTCAATATTTTCCCCCCCATCGAACTTTCACCCCACAAAAATTACACTTTAGAGCTCATTGAATTACTAACCTTCAATTCTATTCCTAATATAGCTGATGGTAATAATAAAATTTATGTGGGAGACAAGGTATTGACCATACCGACGGGTAGCTATGAAATAGATGATATTGAGAAGTACGTGCAGGCAGATTTGCCGAATATTTCTATTAAGATTAAACCCAATAACAATACTCTACGTAGTGAAATCGAGTGTAATCGCGATATAAATTTTAAGCCTAATGATTCTATCGGCTCTCTCTTGGGTTTCACACCGCGTATTCTTGTAGCCAATAAAAGGCATACATCTGATCTCCCAGTAGCCATTTTGAAAGTGAACGCCGTGCGTATAGAGTATAGCATTACCGCCGGTGCCTATATTAATGAGCGAAAAGCTCATACGATTCACGAGTTTTTCCCGTTCGTACCATCCGGATATAAAATCATTGAAGTTCCATCGCACGTCATTTATCTGCCAATCACGAGCAAGACAATAGATAACATCCAGCTTCGGATAGTAGACCAAGACGGAGATTTAGTAAATTTTCGCGGCGAAGTCATAACCATACGATTGCATATAAAATCATGGGTATAGTCTTCAATAAAACCCATAATACCAAGTCATCATGGATGAGCGTGACCAGTCGCCGATCGACACTCAAAGTGCTAACACCTCAGAATGTAATACTTCTAAAGAATTTGGGTCTGACAGTGCGCGGAAAAAGCGCATAAGGTATTATTTATTCTGTGCCCTCTGCATCTGCTGTGTAAAATGGAGGAGGAAATAGTAAATATACAAAGTCCTATCGTCTTCGATGAATCTATAATACACTGCGAGATTCATGCTCATAAGCCGTATGCATCGTCAACTTTCAATAACAGCGATGAGATACGTATTTCCATCCAACATCAGGATCTATGTCTTCCACCAAGCAAAAGTTTTATACATATATGCGGAAAACTGACTAAAGCCGATGGTGCAGCGCTTGCCTCCACAAGCCTCGTCAATAATGCTATTTGCTTTTTTTTCGAAGAAGTACGTTATGAGCTCAACGCTATTGAAATTGATCGAAACAAAAATGTAGGTCTTACGAGTCTAATAAAGGGATATTCATCTCTGAGTCCCGGTAAGAGATCTATGCTCGAGAACACGGGCTGGCTTGATGTCGAAGAAACGATGCAAATCATAGATGCAGCGGGCAACTTTGACGTATGCATACCGCTAAGTATGCTGCTCGGTTTTGCCGAAGATTATCGAAAAATTGTCGTAAATGCCAAGCATGAGCTGATTCTATCGAGATCGAAGACTGATGATAATGCTATTGTGCAGACGGTTGACGAGGAGTTTAAACTTGTATTGCAAAAAGTAGAATGGCTTGTACCATACGTGACAGTCTCCGATCAGCGTAAAATACAACTTTTAAAGTTTATCGGCAGAGATGCGCCAATCTCTATGAGCTATCGTACGTGGGAACTGTATGAATATCCGCTGCTCCCCGCAACCTCGAAGCATGTTTGGACCGTCAAGACTTCTACTCAGCTGGAAAAACCGCGATATGTCATTCTCGCTTTCCAGACTGATCGGAAAAATAAGAAAAAGAAGAACGCGAGTAACTTCGATCATTGTAATCTCGCCGATGTTAAACTATATTTGAATTCGCAATGCTATCCATATGGAAATTTGAACCTAAACATAGAGCAAAACCAGTACGCCTTACTATACGAGATGTATGCAAACTTTCAGAATACTTATTACAACAGGGAAGCGGAGCCGTGGCTAAAAAAATCCGAGTTTCTAAAGTATGCCCCTCTAGTCGTCATCGACTGTTCGAAGCAGAACGATTCTCTCAAGTCAGGCCCCGTTGACATTCGTCTTGAATTTGGAGCAAGAAATAATATTCCTGCCAATACATCCGCGTATTGCTTGATTCTACACGATCGTATTGTTGAGTACAATCCAATAAGTGGCGGGGTAAAAAAATTAGTATAAAACCTTCAACGATGAACCGACTCTCTTCAATCAGCACCATGGACTTTATCGTCGATATTCAAGGCTTCAGGAGACCCATAAACGAATTTGTGCTCAAAGAAATAGCAATTGTGGAAATCTCTGACAACACCGAGCCCCTGACGTTTTTCTTCAAACCTCCAACGCCATGGAACTCTCTACCAGCGAAGTACAAAACGATGAATTCATGGCTGGGACGAAATTTTCATGGAATACGATGGAATTCAGGCGACACGCCGTACGAAGCTGCTGGAACAACAATTCGAGCTATCTTGAAACAAGCCCGAACCATCTACGTGAAGGGATTAGAGAAGAGGACGTGGTTAGCGCAATTCACGGATTCGTCGGCACATATTGTCGATATGGAAACTCTCGATTGTCCATCATTGCAGAAATTATCGAAAATATCAAACAACAGAGGATGTTCTCGTCATCCCCACGACTCAAAATATAATTGTGCCAACGCAAACGTGAAATCATTAAGGAGCTGGTACATAAGGCATTGTGTAAACGCAGGATTTTTGAAATAAATAAAAACATTTTATCGAAAAATATATGTGTTTTTTATTGAAATAAACCATAGGAAATTGTTTTACATATTTGGTTTCACTCCAACTTATACATTTCGCACCACACGTCATCTATAATGTTTTTTTTTACTTTTTCAACCATGCGCACTTATGGATTCAAACACTTTTTTCAGTGCCACCATCGTTCGCGTAGAGTCACGACCCCATAGTAGGCGCGATGGCTTGATGGTTTGATGGCGTCAGATGCGTTTGAATTCTACGCTGTTATATTTTCCACCGAAGTAGTTCATATAGAGTTGATTTGTATGCGCAGCGTCAATCATCTCTTTGAATATTTCGTTGTTCTCGTCGAACGCTTTCACGAATCTTGCAGGTAGGAATACAGAGGAATCGTTGGTGATATCCGCCACGATCCTCCTCCCGAATTTCGTTTTAACTATTCTCAGGTCGGAGATCGGATGATCTGCCTGAACGGAGAGTTCAGCCAATTTTTTTGTTGGCAAAAATTCCACCATTTCTCCCACCTTGTTGATACTTGTGAAATCCATTTCGACTTATTGATGTATTCTTCAATGTATTTATAATGAAGCTCAGATCAGACCTCGTACGTATAAGATTTTTTACTTCTTCGATATTTTTAAAAGCAAGAGCAATCGTTCTTTTAGCTCACGCCGCCTGTCTTGCATGTCAACTGGTGCAGTTCAGACGTGCATCTTGATATTATATAGGCCCTTCAAATTCCCGACCCCCACCAACTCTCGATTCTAGGACCCAATAGGATTTTCCACACTTTCCTCCGCCCACGCTTTGCGGCGACACATTTGACAATTCCGTACAGAGGGTGCAGGGCCATCGATATGAGTCATGATGTGGGGCGTATTCCAATGTTCCATACAAGGCAGATATGACATAATTTTGGCGTCTGCACGAAGATTTTCGGGTAAACGATCATAAAACATATGAATTGATCGACTAAAATATTTTAAAATCATAGGCTTCGTTATATTCTTAGGATCACCCCTTGATAATTCCCACGGATATTTGGCTCCGAGAACGCCATCAGAATATCCGTCCATCTTGATAGCAAGAACGCGACTAAGCGTTTCATAGCGGCATTCCATGAAAATCAAAGCCTCATTTTCCGGCGGTTTGTCAAAATATGTAAACACTGTGCAGGCTCAAGCGTGTTCAGACATGCAAGATGCATCATCCGCTCTCGAAGGTAATGGGAGGGCTCGAAACAGGTCGAGACACGTCGAAGGCGCATATCAGTATACCATTTTCCGTTAAATTTTTTTCTCCGTCAATACAGATTCAATCAGTTTGCCGCATTTTTCAATTCTTAATCTAAATCGCTCACGATCACGTGCAACTTTTTCCCACCGGCCTCGGCGAGCGGCTCTGTACGCATAATCCCATGCATACATCACATGAATTTGAGCTCGAGTATCGAATCGAACGTGCTTTTCCATATTTTCAATATCCTCTTCGTCCCAATTTCATCGCAGTTTGAAAAAAGATCTGCCGCAGCACCCTGCGCTACATCTGCTCACGCACCAGTCAGTGATAGGGAAACGCTTATATAAATTCGGTCAGAATTTATATTGCTAGCACCTGCTAGGGGCATTTCGATGTTTTTCCTTCAGGTGCCGAGGACCGGCCGGATCATAGGCGCCTCTAAGATTTTATGTTTGGCCTTTTCCAGACTGCGGTCTGGTCCTTAGCACACAAACAGAAATGATTTATGACCAACGATAAGGTTGCGACAAACAGACGCACTGGCTCGGGAGGGTAGCGTCGTGTGTGGTTGAAAGGTCTAACGCTCCGGCCCGCTATTTACTTGTTAGAGATAACAATATTCCAATGCCAGCATGAAAGACAAGCTGCACTGCAGCTGTCAGAAATAGCGGCATTCTAATACCACCCTCAAAACTAGCCCCCCCCCCTGCAGAGACGCCAGTCTAACTGATAATCAGCAATCAAATGCCGCCATGAAAAATTAGGCGCACCACCGCTGCCAGAGATAGCGGCATTCCAATACCACCCTCAAAGCTAGCCCCCTAATAAGAGATTAGGTGCCCTCCAGTTGTTAGAGACCTCCCCCCCCCCCCCTCCGATCGGCTCGGTGCATTCCGGCTCATCGAGATAGCCCCCCCGAGTTTGTGTCTCGGCTAAGTGGTTCTTGTCTGAGCTAAAAAATGTCGGTAAATGTCGGGGTAGGGATCTTGGGTTAGAACTCTCCTTGTAACACTACTTAAGATTTATTTATTATATAAAAGGTAATAAGATAATATTTGAGGAAGTTATTAGGCATATATTTAAGTGTAATACAAAAAATTATTATCAAAACATATTAAAAAATGGCAACACTGGAGCCATTCTCGCGAGACATGCGGCACGCAGTGTAACTGTCACAAATTTGAATTTGAAAAAAAAGCACTTAATCTATAGATATATTAATAGCTACAGAAATACGTAGGGGATTTTCGAGAAGTTAATGTAAAAATTATTTATTAACAAATAAGTGCCCTCTCTTTTGTCGAAAATCGAAAATTTTCATTTAAATACTCGCCAATTACACAAAAATCAATATTTTTAAAATCCCCTACGTATTTCTCTAGCTATAGATATGTAGATTAAGTAGTTTTTTCTCTAGATTTAAATTTGCATATGAAATTCTGCAGCACTGCGTGCCGCAGAACTCATTCAGTTTCACGAGAATGGCTCCAGTGTCGCCATTTAAAAAAAATTTTTTGATAATAAATTTTTGTATTATACTTGAATATATGCGTAATAACTTCCTTAAATATTATAATCCTATTACCTTTTCTTCCATCTAAAAAAAAAAATGGCGAAAACAGCGCTTTTCTTTTGTTTTTACAGTGGTGTTACCCCTTAAAGGAAAACACAATATTTTAGATAATTATTATGATGGTCCGCCCTACGACGGAATTGTCTGTATTTAACGATTATTAATTGAGAAGGCTCGAAGCTCTACGATTTAATGACCCGAGACTCACGTCTGCGGCGCGAACAACTGTACGGAACAGCTAATGACCCACGCGACCTAAGCAACGATTACAAAGGAGTCACACACTATTCCCGCAAGATTTATCGATCGCTATGCACTAGCTAGCGGGTCAGAGTCTTGTTCCCTGTCCTGGCAGGCATCCAGCGCCGGCGTTAGGGCCACTGACGCCCCGGGCAAGGATATTGTGGCGCCCACTTAAGGAAATCATTATTGAGTGTTAATTTTTTGCTGAACCAATGTGAACGTATATTAAGAATTTCATCTGTTCTTTAGCGTTACCCAGAGCAACGACGTGGACGTAGAAAGTTTTGTAGCTCCTCTTTTAAAAAATTTTTTTTTATATTTTAAATTAAAAATTTTCTCTTATATTTATATTTTTCAATTTTTTTAATTTTTAATTTTTTGATTTTTTTGTATTTTTGATTTTTTTGTAATTGAACATTTTTTTTGTTTTTTTTTTAAATTTCATGCACATTTTATATTTTTTATTACTTTTTATTTTGATTGAATCTTTTGTTGATTTTTGAATAATTTTCTTAAATTGTTTTTTTAAATAATTTTCTTCAGTAAAATTTCACTTTTCGGGCCTTTTTGTCAGCAAATATACGAATTAAATTAGAAAAATCTAATTGTCCAGCGATTTCATTTTCAATCGACAGAGTAGCCAGTTTAGAGCGTCTCGATTGAGAGATTGTTGATCGGAAATACGTTTTTATTAGTTTTAATTTTGAAAAACTGCGTTCTCCACTTGCAACTGTAACCGGAATAGTTGCAAAAATCCGGAACGCAATCCTGCAATTGTAGTTAACCTATTAATAGTACTTCTAAAAAAGCAGTAAAAAAACTAGAAAAATTCACAATCGTCAAAAATAATATATTTAAGAGAAAAATTAAGAAGTATTTTTAAATACAAAAAATAGGAATAAAGGATTTGGGATATTTGAAGAACGATATTACAGAGCCAATAAGACTATGAGTACGTTTACACGACGCTCTTATTCCGGTGTTACGAAAACCGGCGTAGTTAAATCAGGCGTTGAAGTGCGTGTAAGCGGGTCCTAACACCCGCTTTACGACGTAAAGCGGGTGTTAGGTACCGTGTAAACGCCTGGTTTAACTAAACCGGTTTTTGTAACACCGGATTTAGAGCGTCGTGTAAACGTACTCCATATGCGTAGAGTACAGAGCGTATAGAGCACACGCTGCATTCGTATTGGGCGCTTACACGCTTTGAGCGCTCACGTTTACATGCGCCGACTATTACACTAGGACCTCGATTTAACGGCCAGTGGCGGGACCGGCTCCGCATCGCACTTTGTTAAATCGAGGTAGCGTATGCCCGCCCATGCTGTATCTGCGCATCGGCACTCCGTGCTACGGGCCTGATCGGGGACACTTTAAGCGTCCCCCACCATCTCCCGCCACGCGAAAAACCGATCAATAAATGAGACATGGTGGGGACTGTCTATTAAATCGAGGGCCATTAAATCGAGGTCCCAGTGTAGTTGAAAGCGTGTAAAGCGCCCAAGACGAATGCAGCCACAGTATTGAGGGTACGCATCAGCAGGAGACCCCAGACCTCGGCGCACAGTGGTTCCAAATCCCGAATTGCTGGCCAAAAACCGAAAAATGAAGTTTATTTTCAAGGAATTCTACCTATGGGGTCAGGTAGAAGGGTATTTCGGGGAAGCCTTCCAAGGATCGGTAGGTTGCAGGTGTTGCATTTAGCCGTTGGGATCTCATTCGTAACGGAGCGCTCGAACAGGTATAGTCGGTCGTGCGCTACGCTAGAAAAATATCGTTGTATTCACAGTGATATATCTTCAAGTAAAATTTAGTTATTTTAATTCTGCAAAATGGAGTCTCTTCCTGGATGTGAGTACACTTATTATATCATTGCGATTTCTTATATTAATCATACACCGAGCAACAAAAATTGTGAACATCTACCGTAAATTCTCGTGCTCGCTGCGGAAAAAAGTTATGTTCACATTGAGTAAAAGTTAATAATTCTAAATAATTCTAATTCTGGTGAAGTGCCACGGTGAAGAGTATACACTCTTGAGTAATACCTCGCCAAAAAATTAGGTGCACCAAGTTGCCTCTCTGGAAATGGTGAATTTTTTAATAAATGGACCCGGGAATTCAGGCACGGCGCGTGCTGGCGCGGCATGTATACTATACTGTGCGAAGTGCACCACAGTAGGGTGCGAATTTAAGTGATTTGTTTCTCATAAATATAATTATTATTGTACCGGATTCGACTATCATTTTCATTAACAAATCATTACTGATTCTTAAAAATGTTCTATTATTGTCTAACTTTTGAATTGATTTTCCAGGCTCTCGTGATAGCAGTGAGGCGGTCAATTTCACGCGAAAGGAGTTGTTTGATTTATTCGCTGATCATTTGAATGATAATGCGAATGACGTGTACGAAATCTTGGAGGTCGAATTGTCTAAAAATTCCATTGCTCATACACATTATCTGCGGATGAAAAACAAACAATTCGCAAGTATGGTATGAGTTCTTACACCAACTCCCCTGAGGGTTGCGGGCTCCCAACACCATCTACCCTTGGTCTCCTCTCGTATCCGTTTGTCCCCGGTTCGATTCCCGCTGCCGGAGCTTGTCGCGCACTCGCTAGATTTAAACACCTGGGACAGAAACAGTCGTAGTTCGTACGCCCTGCCTCTGGAGCTACGTCTGAGCCCGTTTGTGCTTTTACCATCTGCTGTGCTACGGCAATGCTTCTCGCTGCCGGAGCTCGTCTCGCACACGCTAGATGTCAGCACATTGGGACAGAGGCAGTCGTAGTTCGTACGTCCTGTTTCTGGAGCTACGTCCGAGCCCGTTGTGTTTTCATCAGCCGTGCTACGGCATCGGGAATCGAACCCGAGACATCTTCCCAGCCTTTCGGTCACCACACCAAGGCGCTGGTTTCCTTTGGACCTACTTTTTTAGGTGGATTCCGAACCACCGGGTCACAGAAAAAGCACTTAGAAAATTTTTCCATTGATGCTGACAGTGGGAATCGAACCCGGCCACATCGCGCGCCACTGCGTGCGAGCCGAGCACGCTACCCACTGCGCTACTGCTCCCCCTCAATTCGCAAGTTATTATATGATATGAATTACAAATGGCAAACAGCTAGAAGAATGAAGGCGAGGTTTATGGAGAAAAATACGGATTGGCTAAGCAGAATCGTCACCTTTGTAAATAATACGGCAATTTCGAAGGAAAACAAAGATTCAGATGCAGTTCGTGGGCCTGGTCGACATTCGCAGAGCTTCGAGGACTCCAGGGAGCGGTCGAAACGGAGAAAAACTGCAGCAATTCGTGAGCAGTCCAGTGCCGAAGAGCTTGCATTTGCCACCCACATGAGTCTTCGAGCTGCAGGAAAATTTGATGCAGCAAAAGTGGTGAAAGAGGTTGCTCTGGGCAGTCCTACAAAAGCATCCAAATACAAGGAAGCCTTACGCACTGTTACGGACATGACGACCAATCGTTATTCCGCTGATGCTGCGTTATCTCTTATAATTGAATACCGCATGTCTAAACATGTATATCAGGGAATACGGTCTGGAGCACTGGAACTAAATTCGAAGATGTACCTATCGTACAAATCTGTGTTGGAGGCGAAAAAAAAATGTTATCCACCCAAAGATGACATCACGATTACTGAGGGTAAAGCTGCGGTCAAACTTCAAGCACTGTTAGACCATACAGCGAGTCGCATATGAGCAGTGCAAAGTGAAGTTTTGCATCTCCTCCTATCCAGCGAAATTTATAAATTGAATTTTGTCTGCAAATGGGGATGCGACGGAACATCTGGGCGAAGTACATTCAAACAAAAATTTGATAATAACGACGGAGATAAAACAGACGCAACTATTTTCTTCACTTCCCTCGTGCCACTGCAGCTCGTGTTTGTTGACGGGGGTGATAACGAAGGAATAACCGTGTGGAAAAATCCGCGACCCTCCTCCCCTCGATTCTGTAGGCCAATAAAAATCGAGTTTCTGAAAGAGACTGCAGAAGGCCCCCGAAATGAAGTTCAAAACATCAAGGAACAAGAAGAGCAGCTTCAACCTTTTCATACGATTGTGAACGGAAAAGAAGTCATTGTATCCTACAAATTGGGCTTAATAATGGTTGATGGGAAAGTCTGCAATTCACTAACATCTACTGCATCAAGTCAACGATGTTATCTTTGCGGTGTCCTGGGGACACTAACCTGACACTAACCTCCCCAAAGAATTCAACGACATCGACAACATTTTGTAGAGGAAAATAAATGAAGATCATTTACAATATGGGATGTCACCACTGCACGCGTGGATTCATCTTTTCGAGTGCCTTATACATATTTCATACAGATTAGAAATTAAAAAATGGCAGGCCGATAAAAAAAGCATCGAAAGTCGGAAAAAGACCATCCAAAAAGGTTTCCGTGAACGATTGGGACTTTTGATTGATCAACCAAAACAAGGATATGGTAGCACGAATGACGGTAATACTGCTCGTCGTTTCTTTAAAAATTCCGATTTTTCCGCATCTCTAACGGGAATAGATGAGGATCCAATCAAAAGATTCCACGTGATCTTGCAAATAATATCGTGCGGGTGTGAAATAAATGTTGATGAACTTGAAAAATACGCTGTAGAAACAGCCCGTAGATACGTGCTACACTGTAAAAAAAAATGGTAAATTCAACTCGAAAACGATTGAATCAACTCATTTCTAGAGTAACATATGGCGAACCACATTTTCGAGTTGATTCAACTCATATATAGCGCCGTTTTAACCACAATATGTAGCACGATAAACTCGATTTGTGGTTGTCTCAACACGAGATGTGACTGGTTCGACAATATATCTATTTGATGTGACTCATTAGTATGGTTAGAACAGCTACATTTTTAGTTGACTGAACTCGATCTGATGGTACAATTAACTCGATTTGTGGCTCTTTCAATCAAAAATAAAGTCCATGTACCCAGAAATATAGTTCAAGCCACTAAATATTCGGTAGAACGAGCTCGATTTGTGGTTGTCTCAACTCGCGATGTGGCTCATTCAACCTGATATTTATTTGATGTGACTTATCAACATGGTTAAAACAGCCACATTTTTGGTTGATTGAACTCGATCCGATGGTATATTTAACTCGATTTGTGGCTCCTTCAACCAAAAAATAAAGTCCACGTACGCAGAAATATAGTTGAGGCCACTAAATATTCGGTAGAACGAACTCGATTTATGTTTGTCTTAACTCGCGATGTAGCTCATTCAACCGGATGTACATTTCGCGTTTCTTAAATTTCGAGCTTCAAAATTAATAAAAAAAAAATTATAATGCATTTATCGCGATAACAATATAACAGAAATGATATCACACGAAAAAAAAAGTTCTCCGTTGATATTCACTCATTACAGAATTTCTGTCTGAGCCGGGATTCGAACCGCCTGCCTACAAGTTTCCTACCTAATGCCTGCTTACTAACCCGGGACGCTACCTATTGCGCTATCGACTACTATTGAATTTCGTTCATCAATTTTCCGATATACGCTGCATGCTGGCTCACACTTACAAAATTGAATGCGTCATTACCATTACCATTTGACGATTTTGATTAGTAATAGAATTCATTTTCACACAACTTTGCTAGTTTTACATTTATATTTTTTATTTATATTTTGAGTTTCGATTGAACTTTTAATCGAGTCGTTCCACCTCTTTTTCGTTGAAATGACGACGCATAGTAATCGGATAATCCACAAATGTAGTTGAATCAACATGATATTTGGTTAAAAGAGCTGGTTATAGAGTTGTTTCAAACATCTGTGGCAGTACGATGAGCCACATAAAAGAGTTGTTTCAACATCAATTGCGATAAATAGAACCTCATAATGTAGTCGATTGAACTTTTAATTGAGTCCTTCCAACTCTTTTTCAGAGTTAAAATGACGACGCATAGTAATCGGATAAACCATAAATGTAGTTGAATCAATCTAATATTTGGTTGAAAGAGCTGCTTATGGAGTTGTTTCAAACATTTATGGTAGTAGAACGAGCCATATAAAAGAGTTGCTTAACATCAATTGTGATAAATAGAACCACACAATGTAGTCGATTGAACTTTTAATCGAGTCCTTCCAACTCTTTTTCAGAGTTAAAATGACGACGCATAGTAATCGGATAAACCACAAATGTAGTTGAATCAATCTAATATTTGGTTGAAAGAGCTGCTTATGAAGTTGTTTCAAACATTTATGGTAGTAGAACGAGCCATATAAAAGAGTTGTTTTAACATCAATTGTGATAAATAGAACCACACAATGTAGTCGATTGAACTTTTAATCGAGTCCTTCCAACTCTTTTTCAGAGTTAAAATGACGACGCATAGTAATCGGATAAACTACAAATGTAGTTGAATCAACCTAAAATTTGATTAAAAGAGCTATTTCTAGAGTTGTTTCGAACATTTATGGTAGTACAAAGAGCCACATAAAAGGGTTGTTTCAACGTAAATTGTGATAAATAGAACCACATAATGTAGTCGATTGAACTATTAATCGAGTCCTTCCAACTCTTTTTCAGAGTCAAAATGACGACGCATGATAATCGAATAAACCACAAATGTAGTTGAATCAACCTAATATTTGGTTAAAAGAGCTGTCAATTGAGTTGTTTCATTCAATTATCGTAGTCGAACGAACTGCAGAAAAAGTTGGACCAACTATTCTGTTGTGAGTGATTCAACTCTGAAATGAGTTCGGTCAACTCGTTAGGTGTCTGTTTTGACCGAATATGTTAACGCGATTTTAGAGTTGAAGCAACTATTTCATGTACATGCTTTAACTCGATATTCGGTTGACCCAACTCAATTTGAGTTGTTCTAACTCATTTTTTTGAACTCGATTTCTCGAGTTGAATTTACCATTTTTTTTTTACAGTGTACTACATCCTTGGTATTACATGCCGACTACTGTGCACAAACTTTTAATTCACGGCGCAAAAATAATAGGGGTTTCCATGTTGCCGATAGGACAGATGTCCGAGGAAGCCCAGGAATCTTGCAATAAATATATAAAATCATTTAGACTAGACTTTGCTAGAAAATTTAGTAGGAAACAAAATATGGAGGATGTTTTTGCGCGGATTTTGGTTGCATCTGACCCTGTTATCTCAAGTTTGCGTAAACTACCAGCTAAGTCAAGCAAATCATTATCGCGTGAAGCCATGGCTTTGTTGGAATCGCCAACTGGAAACAAAACAAGAGTAGTTGCAAGGGAAGGAAAGAATTCTTAGAAAGGGGTGCAGGAGGGAGGGAGCAAGAGGAAGAACAGGGAGACGGAGGATATGAGAAAATAGAAAAAGAGGATCGTAGAGGACAGAAAAGGGAGAGAAGAAAGAAAATAGTGAGATCGAAATATAATAGGTGGTATAGGGAGGTAAGAGCAGAGGGGATACCAAGGTACCTGAAGAAGGGATGGAGCGAAGTAAGATGCAAACGGATAGCAAGGTTCAGAATAGGAAATGAGATGAGAGAGGGTAGGTATTGGGAGAGAGAGGAAGACAAAGTGTGTAGAGTATGTGGGGGGGAGGAGGAGTCGTGGGAGCACGTGCTAGAGAGTTGTAGAGGTGGCGAGGGGGACGAGCGGGGGATTGGGGAGAAGATTAGAGAGATCCTGGATGAAGGGGGAGGAATGGATGAAGGAGCTGGAGAGGATCAGAGGGGAAGTAGGAATAGAAGAGGAGGAAAGGGAGGGAGAACAGGTGTGAATGAAGGATTGGAGTGAAAGAGAGGAAACGGAAGTCGGCGCGAGGGGGGACAGGCGGTAGAATAAGAGTAGCACTGTAAAAAAAAAACAGTAAATTTAATGTGCCCAAACGTATGAAATTTACTAACTGGGTACAGTAAAATGACTTTAATGTACTTTGTGCTGTAAAATTACAAATCTTTCGTAAAATCAATGTACAACACATTAAATTTAAGAAACTTTTGCATTGAAATCACAAAACTGGTTCATGAAAGTATGGTTTAATGAACAAGTTTATGAAATTTAATAAACTATTATGATAATTCCTGCACGGCCATTAAAATCAATGCACAAGTATTTGGAATTTACATGCTCATAGTGGCATGAATTTCAGTCAGTAACACTTGAAAAATCAAACACGATTGCTTTTAGATTTCATCGACGATGGTACCTGAAAATTACAGAGAACTTGTAATATCCAAACACCTTATTGTAAATTTCAATACTAGTGTTTGAAAAGTAAGGCCCTGTTGCGCAATTTTAAAAGCCTGTATCGTAAAATTCGAGATCACCTTTGAAATGTACAGGACTGGTGCATTAAAATCATTTTTCATGAACAAGTTTATGAAATTTAATAAACTATTTTGAAAATTCCTACACGGCTATTAAAATCAATGCAAAAGTTTTTGGAATTTACGTGCTCATAGTGGCATGAATTTCAGTCAGTAACACTTGAAAAATCAAACACGATTGCTTTTAGATTTCATCGACGATGGTACTTGAAAATTACAGAGAACTTGTAATATCCAAACACATTATTGTAAATTTCAATACTAGTGTTTCACAAGTAAGACCCTGTTGCGTAATTTTAAAAGCCTGTACCATAAAATTCGAGATCACCTTTGAAATGTACAGGACTGGTGCATTTAAATAATTTTTCATGAAGAAGTTTATGAAATTTAATAAACTATTTTGAAAATTCCTACACGGCTATTAAAACCAATGCAAAAGTTTTTGGAATTTACGTGCTCATAGTGGCGTGAATTTCAGTCAGTAATACTTGAAAAATCAAACACGATTGCTTTTAGATTCCATCGACGATGGTACTTGAAAATTACAGAGAACTTTTAATATACAAACACCTTATTGCAAATTTCAATACTAGTGTTTGAAAAGTAAGATCCTGTTGCGTAATTTTAAAAGCCTGTATCGTAAAATTCGAGATCACCTTTGAAATATACAGGACTGGTGCATTAAAATCATTTTTCATTAACAAGTTTATGAAATTTAATTAACTATATTTTTAAAACTCCTGCACAGCCATCAAAATTAATGTAAAAGTTTTTGGAATTTACGTGCTCAGTAAGATTGGTTTGGGCTTACTTTGAGTTTTTTCTGGTTGGGTTTACTTGAACTCAGTAGGATTGTTTTTGGGTTAACTTAGAGTCAGTAGAGTTTTTTGGGTCTACACTCTGAAGTCTGTACACTCGAAATATCGAGGACAATTTCCTTCAGATTAATACATTAAGTAACTTTTGAATTTCAGTCCGCCATTTTGAATTTCTTATTTTTGACTTCAGATTCATAATCCCCAACCTCAAAAACCCCCAGATACCGAGTTTAATATACATCAAGTGACTTTTCGTATTTTTGCCTGCTATGTTGGATCCGCCATTGCGAATTTCTAAATTTTGACTGAAAATTCGTGATAAGAGACCTTGATAATCTCTGAGTACCAAGTTTCATCCACATCACGTAACTTTTTGCATATTAGTTCGCCATATTGGATCCGCCATTTTGAATTTCTCAGTTTTGACTTCAGATTCATAATCGCCAACCTCGAAAACCCCCAGATACCGAGTTCAATACAAATCAAGCGAGGTTTCGCATTTTTGCCTGCCATGTTGGATCCGCTATTTCGAATTTATGAATTTTGACTGCAAATTCGTAATAAGAGACCTTGATAACTTCTAAGTACATACCAAGTTTCATCCAAATCACGTAACTTTTTGCATATTATTTCGCCATATTGGATCCGCCATTTTGAATTCTGAAAATCTGACTGCTGATTCGAAATGACGTTCATGTAGTTGATTTCCGTTAAAAAATCAAACGAAAGTGAAAAAAAAGAGATAACATTTTTTCCATTAGAAGAAGCTTTATTTCGTTTAGTATATATATATATGCTTTAAAATCTTTTCGTCAAATGATAATATTCAATTTTGTAAGTGTGAGTCAGCATGCAGCTTATATCTCGAATTTGATGCATCAAAATTAGGTAGTAGTCAATGGTGTAATAGGTAGCGTCCCGGGTTAGTAATCAGGCATTAGGTAGGAAACTTGAGGGTAGGCGGTTCGAGTCCCGGCTCAGACAGAAAATGTGTAACGAGGAAATATCGACGTAGAACTTTTTTTCTCTTGTTATATTATTTCTGTTATCATAATAAATATTATGTACATTATGGTTTTTTTTTAAATTAATTTTAAAACAATTTTTATTACAGTGTAGCAACTGTTGTTCTTTTTCATAAAACGGTACTTTAAAATTCCAACGTATTTGTGCTTGAAATTTAAGAAACGGTTTACGCACAAAAACTTCCAGTACCGGTGTAATAATTTTCAAGCACTTTTTTACTTGAAATCCCATGTACCTTCTTCTCAAAATTCAAACGATTGTATGGTAAATTTCAAGTACCCATTTATTGTAATTCTACGTTACCTTCATGATTTTTCATACACCGACACTTTAAAATTCCAACGTACATGGGTTTGAAATTTAAAAAACGGTCCAACAAAAAAACTTTTATAAAGAACATGAAATTTCATGTACATTATTAAAATTTCAGCGACTGTTTGGTAAAATTCAAGTACACAATTATTGTAATCGTACATTGTCGTCATGCTTTTTCATATACCATTACTTTGAAATTCCAACATTCATGTGATTGAAATTTAAGAAACGGTTTATGCAGAAAAACGTGTATAAAGTACATTAAATTTAATGTACCTTCTTCATAAAAATATGCGACTGCTTGGTAAATTTCACGTACCTAGTTATTGTAATCTTACATTACCGTCATTCTTTTTCATAAACCGTTACATTAAAATTGCAACGTTCATGTGCTTGAAATTTAATAAGCGGTTTATGCATAAAAACTTCCGGTACCGGTACATTAATTTTCAAGCAAATTTTTTTTTACAGTGAGGTTAAGAGAACGGAAATAAAGGAGAAAGAGGAGAGAAAAGGAGGGAGAGGGACGAGCGTGCGGATAAAGCGAGCGAGCGAGGCGTGCGAGCGAGACGAGCGAGACGGGCGAGAGGGGCGAGCGAGCGAGACGAGAGAGACTAGCGAGCGGAGGATGAGGATAAGAATGGAGGGAGGAGAGAGGAGAGAGAACGGGATGTGTGGAATGGGATATGTGGAATGGGATATGTGGAATGGGATATGTGGAATGGGATATGTGGAATGGGATATGTGGAATGGGATATGTGGAATGGGAATAGGATATGTGGAAAAGAATGTGAAAGAAGATAAAAGGATGTAAGGAGAAAGAAAGGAGATAACCTTTTCAAAAACTTGTGACCCGTTAGGGAACAATAAATATACATACATACCAAGAGTAGTTGCAATGTCTGACTGCAGCGACTCTAGCGATAATAATGATAGCGATTCGGATGACAATTGGAGCCTTTAAGATTAAGTGCCTTTTATCATATTAGATATATATATAATTAAAAAAAATAATTGTAGTTAAGTTAAGGGGTTACATGGGTTTCGTCGGGTAAAAAAAGGCCTATTTTCAATAATTTTTTTTCTATATAAAAAATTATTTATTTAATTCAAACTTTTTTCTGTCTTATAGATACACATTCAAAGAAAAATTTCTGAGATTTTCAAAAAAAAAAAAATTAAAACTCCGCCATTGTGACGTCATTTACGGTGACTGTGTTTTCAAAGTCGGTTGTCAAAAGTTCTCGAAAACTACTCAACCGATCTTGATGAAATTTTACACAGGTGTTCGAGATACAATTTACTCGTGCTTGGACGAAGGATTTTTTTTTTCAATTACAACTATTAAAAAAAAAAAAAAATGTCAAGCAAATTTGACCGAAATTTTCATTTTTTGGAAAAATGTCTGCCAAAATTCCAATTTTTACTTTTTTTTTCTTTCCATCGTTCAAGCACGAGTTTATGGTCCTAACTAAAACACGTATTTTTGTTTTTTCATTTTAGATGATCCTGTCAGGAGTTATGCTGACAACGCGGACGCATCTTTTTTTCGAAGGGTCACCGGAAATGACGTCACAATGGCGGAGTTTTAATTTTTTTTTTGAAAATCTCAGAAATTTTTCTGACAGAAAAAAGTTTGCATTAAATAAATAATTTTTTATACAGAAAAAAAATTATTGAAAATAGGCCTTTTTTTACCCGACGAAACCCATGTAACCCCTTAATGTGTATACTCTATTCGATAGATGTAATAAATTCGTTCTGAGGTAGGCCCGCACTCGGGTCGAAACGTTAACGTAACTGATGCTTCGTCTTTGACCTACATATCTAATAATCCACATCATTCATTAAGTGCCTTCACATCATTTTATTATATGAATGTAATATTTAATGTAATTTCTTAATAAATAAGTATTTGTATTCAAATTCGTATTTACATTTACATACTTTCCCAATCTACTATATCCTACACATGTACGTAATAATAAATTATTTCTATTCAAAACCCCCTGGTACCAAATTCCATAAAGATTGATTCAAGTTTGAATAAAATTATCCGCCATTTTTGGGCCGCCATTTTGTTTTTTGGGAATTTAACTTCAGATTCGTGTTCAGCGACCTCAAAAACCCCCGAGTAATAAATCTGATAGCGATTCGATGATACCTTCTATTTTTGGCCAGCAATTCGGGATTTGGAACCACTGTGCGGCGCCCCCCCAAACTTAGCGCCCCGGGCCGTCGACCCATCACGCCCCCCCCCCCTTACACCGGCACTGCAGGCACCGAGGTTACATCGGGGACTAACTTTGATTTTTTTTGTACGCCAATAAATAATTTTTACAATAAATTGTGGGCGAACACAGTGGGGGAGGAATCCGATTCATCAGCGACGCATGCATACGTCCCGGGTTACTTGGGGTCGTCCGTGAGACCGCGACACTCAGATCGCTGATTTTTCGAATTCCATGGCAAGCGCCTTCGAGTCACTCGAAACCCATGGAGAGTGAGTGTCACATTCGCGTTTATGAAACATTTATTAAAATTTCGAAATTACGAAACGTGACAATACCAACCATGCGCTTGTCCCCAGCCTGTATGAAAATTGAACATTAAAAAAAAATTGTGAGTTAAAATTTTTTGTAACTGTTGAACCCAGAAAGCGTTTTTTTGCTAAATTCGATACCAATCATCCAGGTCCCCCTAGGCTATTTGTTACGAAGCGTCAGCTCGATACCCTCAAATTTACGAAAGTAAAAGCGCGAGCAAACATTTTTTTTAAATTCCAAAATTTCATAAAATCTGAACATCTTAAACGCTTCTAGACAAATTTAATACCGATCATCTTTGTCCTCTATTTAAACTACTAGGGCCCATCACGCGCGCTCACGCGCGCGAGTGGTTTTCTGACAGCGCTTTGGATTGGACAGCGCTCCAATCCAATCTAGTTTCGATGATCGACTAATCACTGTCACAACTGTCAAACTGACAGTCGTGACAAACTGACAACTGACAAACTGAACTTGATCACGAATCCTTGTCCGCCAACCGACCAATCAGAGAACGAATAAAATGCCAACAATGTGCTCGATATTTCGATAACTTCGAGGTTCGATCGTCACATCAACTTTTTAAGAGAAAGACTAGGGAACGGAGACGCGCGCTCACGCGCGCGAGCGGTTTTCTGACAGCGCTGCAGCGCTCTAATGTAGTTTCGATGTTCGACTAATTAACTGTCAAACTGACAGTTGTGGAAAACTGACAACTGACAAACTGAACTTGATCACGAATCCTTGTCCACTAACCGACCAATCACAAGACGAATAAAACGACAACAATGGGGAATATCGCATTTCGATAATTCGATAAAAATCACGCGCGCGAGCGGCTGCCCGTCAGCGCTACAGCGCTTCAACATTGAACATGGTACAGAACTTGAGGTTATTTGACTTCTACCAACGGATCTGCTGAACGATCAACATATTCCTCTTTTTTATTTTCCCTGAGATCATCAATTTTCCAGATAAAAGCGAATGCATTTCCTGTGCGTAATTCACGTATGCAGATAAACGGGATATATTCTTGCCGAAAATTTCGATCGTCTTGGAGAAAATAGAGAAGAGAAATTTGGAAAATTCCTTATCTGGTAGAGAATCAAAACAGAAAGAAAAACGACCTGAAACTTTTTGTTCTCCGAATGGATCTTAATTTTGTCGTTTCATATGAATGGAATTTTTTTCATAAAAAAATCTTATCTAGCGAATCGAATAAGATAAAAAAAAGTCCATTAGATTTTTCTTCTCCACGCCACGTGTAGGTAAAACAGTTTTCTGGTAAGCAATTGTAATTGTGAGAGTGAAAGCTGCGTATTGCTGTGTGTTTTACTGCGATCCCAACTTTCTTTTCAACGGTTATAATTTTCAGGCAAAATACGAGAACGGTCAGTTGCGTAATTGGTATGAGTTCTTACACCGACTCCCCTGAGGGTTGCGGGCTCCCAACACCATCTACCCTTGGTCTCCTCTCGTATCCGTTTGTCCCCGGTTCGATCCCCGCTGCCGGAGTTTGTCGCGCACTCGCTAGATTTCAACACCTGGGACAGAAACAGTCGTAGTTCGTACGCCCTGCCTCTGGAGCTACGTCCGAGCCCGTTTGTGCTTTTACCATCTGCTGTGCTACGGCAATGCTTCTCGCTGCCGGAGCTCGTCTCGCACACGCTAGGTGTCAGGACATTGGGACAGAGGCAGTCGTAGTTCGTACGTCCTGTTTTTGGAGCTACGTCCGAGCCCGTTGTGTTTTCATCAGCCGTGCTACGGCATCGGGAATCGAACCCGAGACATCTTCCCAGCCTTTCGGTCACCACACCAAGGCGCTGGTTTCCTTTGGACCTACTTTTTTGGGTGGATTCCTAACCACCGGGGTCACAGAAAAAGCACTTAAAAAATTTTTTCATTGGTGCCGACAGTGGGAATCGAACCCGGCCACATCGCGCGCCACTGCGTGCGAGCCGAGCACGCTACCCACTGCGCTACTGCTCCCCTTCCAGTTGCGTAATTGTTATACGCATTTTACCGTTCTCGTTTTTACATACTGGTACATACTATTTAACGGACTCAGATAAATTTAAGGTAGTTCTGGAGTTTTTTTCAAATCTTAGAAATCGCCTGAAATTTTAGTATGGTGTAGACACAACTTTCATTAACCGATTCCTGAATTTTCAATTCAATCTACTACTTACAAGGAAGGTATCCCAGGTCGATCTCTCCGATTTTGATCTAACTCATATATGTTGTAGTACATTGAAAACTAAGCGACACGTATTTTTTTCTATCTGCCATTAAACACTTTAAGGGGGTGAAACCACCCTCCAAAGTAAGGCATGTCAAGGGGCCATTTGGCAGTTTCACCCACAAGGACATAATATTTTTTAACCAATCCAACTGCAAAAGTTTTCTCATAATGAGAAACGAAAAATGTAATTTTCTCGATAAAAAAAAAAAAAAAAACAAGGGGGTGAGCCACCCCTAAATATTATTACATTAATGCCAAAAATGGGCAAATTCAAGTAAAAAAATCTGAAAAAAATATATATTACGTATGAACACAAAATAAAATTGACGTGTTTTTGGATTTTCCCGAAAAAAAAAATTGGCCGGGGTAACTACCCCTGAATGCTGTTTATCTTGCGTGTATGCGAAAAATCGTCAAATTCAAGTTTAAAAATCTAAAAAAATGTATATTGCGTATAAACACGAAATAATATTGCCTTGTTTTTGGATCTTCCCGAAAAAAAATATTGGCCGGGGTAACTACCCCTAAACGCTGTTTATCTTGCCTGTACGTGAAAAATGGTCAAATTCAAGTCTAAAAATCTGAAAAAAATGTATATTGCGTATAAACACGAAATAATATTGCCTTGTTTTTGGATCTTCCTGAAAAAAAATATTGGCCGGGGTAACTACCCCTGAACGCTGTTTATCTTGCGTGTATGCGAAAAATGGTCTAATTCAAGTCTAAAAATCAGAAAAAAATGTATATTGCATATGAACACGAAAGAATATTGGCTTGTTTTTGGATCTTCCCGAAAACAAATATTGGCCGGGGTAACTACCCCTGAACGATGTTTATCTTGCGTGTATGCGAAAAATGGTCAAATTCGAGTCTAAAAATGTAAAAAAATGTACATTGCGTATAAATACAAAAGAATATTGACTTGTTTTTGGATCTTCCCGAAAAAAAATATTGGCCGGGGTAACTACCCCTAAGCGCTGTTTATCTTGCCTGTACGTGAAAAATGGTCAAATTCAAGTCCAAAAATCTGAAAAAAATGTATATTGCATATGAACACAAAAGAATATTGCCTTGTTTTTGGATCTTCCCGAAAAAAAATATTGGCCGGGGTAACTACCCCTGAACGCTGTTTATCTTGCGTGTATGCGAAAAATGGTCTAATTCAAGTCTAAAAATCTGAAAAAATGTATGTTGCGTATTAACACGAAATAATATTGACTTGTTTTGGATCTTCCCGAAAAGAAATATTGGCCGGGGTAACTACCCCTGAACGCTGTTTATCTTGCGTGTACGCGAAAAATGGTCAAATTCAAGTCTAAAAATCTGAAAAAAAATGTATATTGCATATGAACACGAAAGAATATTGCCTTGTTTTTGGATCTTCCCGAAAAAAAATATTGGCCGGGGTAACTACCCCCGATGAACAAAATTCATTCGGGTGGTTTTTACTCTTATATTGGTTTATACTAAATATTGGCCGGGGGTAGTTACCCCGGCCAATATTTTTTTTCGGGAAGATCCAAAAACAAGGCAATATTCTTTTGTGTTCATATGCAATATACATTTTTTTCAGATTTTTAGACTTGAATTTGACCATTTTTCGCGTACACACAAGATAAACAGCGTTCAGGGGTAGTTACCCCGGCCAATATTTTTTTTCGGGAAGATCCAAAACAAGTCAATATTATTTCGTGTTAATACCCAACATACATTTTTTCAGATTTTTAGACTTGAATTAGACCATTTTTCGCATACACGCAAGATAAACAGCGTTTTGGGGTAGTTACCCCGGCCAATATTTTTTTTCGGGAAGATCCAAAAACAAGGCAATATTATTTCGTGTTTATACGCAATATACATTTTTTTAGATTTTTAAACTTGAATTTGACGATTTTTCGCATACACGCAAGATAAACAGCATTCAGGGGTAGTTACCCCGGCCAATTTTTTTTTTTTCGGGAAAATCCAAAAACACGTCAATTTTATTTTGTGTTCATACGTAATATATATTTTTTTCAGATTTTTTTACTTGAATTTGCCCATTTTTGGCATTAATGTAATAATATTTAGGGGTGGCTCACCCCCTTGTTTTTTTTTTTTTTTTATCGAGAAAATTACATTTTTCGTTTCTCATTATGAGAAAACTTTTGCAGTTGGATTGGTTAAAAAATATTATTTCCTTGTGGGTGAAACTGCCAAATGGCCCCTTGACATGCCTTACTTTGGAGGGTGGTTTCACCCCCTTAAAGTGTTTAATGGCAGATAAAAAAAAATACGTGTCGCTTAGTTTTCAATGTACTACAACATATATGTGTTAGATCAAAATCGGAGAGATCGACCTGGGATACCTTCCTTGTTAGTTTGTGAGATAATTGCAATTAAATATCGATCTTTTTGTACGCGATGCCTATCCTAATACGTGAATGAATTAGGACTTTGCTCACTTTTTTCATTATAGGCGTTAAACGGATCTTAGGATTTTTAAATAAAAACACTCGTGTATGCAGTTCTATTGTGGGATTGATGTTTAAAAAAATTAAAAGTTTTGACTACTTAGTTTCGGAAATATCGACTCACCAAAAATATTAATAAAATGAAAACGTGCTAAATTTCGTGAAATTATAATTTCACGAAACGATAATTTATTATAATAATAATAATGTTTTTTATAATTTATTATAATAATACGAAAGTATTGTGATAACATCCCAGAGCCTATAACGATGATAAAAACGGGGCCCTATCTTATGGAGCATGAGGTACAATTATTTCGAAAATTCACCCCCTCGTAAGGGTGGGTTCCTGATAATTTGAATCGCTGCAACTTTTTTTGTCGTCACTCTCAATACTCCACAGACTATAACGACGATAAAAGCGGGGACCTAATTTATGCAGCATAAATTATGAGTTTTTCGAAAATTTACCCCCTCGTAAGGGTCATCTTTTAAATCGCTCAAACTTTTTTTGGAGTCTCTTTCAATGCCCCACAGCCTATAACGATGATGAAAACAGGGACCTAATTTATACAGCACGAAGTATAATTTTTTATATATTTATATTTATATATATATTATAACCCGGAAAAAACCGGGATAGAGGAACGATTCGGAAAAAAATGCGGCTTGAACTGAACCGGGATTCGAACCCGGGACCTCTCGATTGCCGGTCGAGTGCTCTCCCAACTGAGCTATCCAGCCGATGCCACATTCGTCTCCGAATCGTCCTCATACCGTGTTACAATATATATTTATATCACCCTCGCAAGGATGGGATCCTGATAATTTAAATGGCTCAAACTTTTTTTAGGGTCTCTATCAATGCTCCAGAGCCTATAACGATGATAAAAACCGAGACCTAATTTATGCAACAAGAGATACGATTTTTTCGAAAATTCACCCCCTCGTAAGGGAAATTTCCTGATAATTAAAATCGCTCATACTTTTTTTGCGGTCTCTTCCAATGTTCCAGAGCCTATAACGACGATAAAAACATGAAACCAATTTATGCAGAATGATACGATTTTTTCAAAAATAAACCCTCTTGTAAGGGTGGGTTTCTAAGAATTTAAATCGCTCAAACTTTTTTCGTGATCTCTTTTAACTTCCCACAGCCTGTAACGACGATAAAAACGGAGACCTAATTTATGCAGCACGAGAACGGTTTTATACAAATTTAACCCCCTCATAAGGGTGGGTCCCTGATCATTTAAATCTCTGATTTTTTTTTCGTCTATTTTAATATCCCGAGGCCTATAACGATGATAAAAACGGGGACCTAATTCATGTAACACGAGATAAGATTTTTTAGAAATTTCATCATCTCGTAAGGTTCCTGATAATTCAAATCGCTTAAACTTTTTTTGGGGTCTCTTTTAATACACAAAAGCATATAACAATGATAAAAATCGGGATCTAATTTATGCAGCACGAGACACGATTTTTCAGAAATTTCACCCTCTCGTAAGGGTGGGTTCCTGAAAATTTAAAACGCTGAAACTTTTTTTGTGGTCTCTTCCAATTTCCCACAGCCTACAACGACGATAAAAACGGAGACCTCATTTATGGAGCACGCGATACGATTTTTTAGAAATTTCACTCCCTCCTAAGGGTAGGTTCCTGATAATTCAAATCTCTTAAACTTTTTTTGGGGTCTCTTCCAAAACGCCAGATCCTATAACGATGATAAAAACGGGGACCTAATTTGTGCAGCACGAGATAAGATTTTTTTAGCAATTTCACCCCCTCGTAGAGGTGGGTTCCTGATAAATTAAATCGCACAGTATTCACACCGGCTTCCTTTATCCATCACTTCGAAATTTCTCAGTTATTGCGGAGCGTGTCACTGAGTCTTGATGCTGAGTCCTTCGATGCGTCTGTCATTGGGTTATTATCCTGAGTCTGACGCGGAGTCTTTTCAACGATATTCCATTAGACAACATGTTTCTATATTTTAGAAACATATATGATGATAACAAATTAAATTTTTTTTAGTTATATCGCACAGAGACGGATCAAAATTCTCCCACTATCGACACATGTTTATAAAAAAAATTATGCGACTGAATCTTCATAAATATTGTTGGATACTCCGGCACATATCTTTTTTTCAATATTATATTTAGACGACTGCTCTCAATCAATTCGTTTTTATCGTGAGCATCGTCGCAGTCGGTGATATATGAGCGATGTACTCCGAGGAAGGGGTTATAAAGATCGAAGAAATTACTAATTTAGTCGGTAATCTCATATCGTTAATTACGCACGCTTTTACTTTATTTTTCAATTGGAATTACAGCAAGAAAACTATCGTCTCCAAATGTAAATTGATTTCACACACGGAGCGCGAGAGACGCGACGACGACGCGCGCGGGATTACAAAGATCGACGAGAAAGCTGTGTCAGAGTAAAAATGCATTTGACGTCGAGGGCATATTTTTTTTTCATACATTTCAACACAATTGTATTATGTTGAACGAAAAAATCGTCGATAAATATCAGTTCGATGACACACGGAGCGAGAAACGATGAAATACACATCGCGCACACGCGGGGTTATGAACAACGAGAAAACTGTCGCGTCTGACATTGCGAGTATATATATAAGGTTCTTCTTTTACCCTGGGAATATTTCTAATGCTCACCATCGCGTAATATACGTAAAAAATTAACTTATTATCGCGTTTAATCGACAAAAACAACGAGTGGGTGTATAACCCGATAAAATACTTGGCTGCTTAAACTCGACGACTGCTGTCAGCTGTCAGTTCGTTTAGCAGACGAGAAAATTTGCCGTGGATGAATTTTTCAGCAAATCGACCGATTCGCGCAAAAACCGACCAATCACAGCACGAATAAAACGCTAACAATACTTGCGAGATGAAACTATCGAGTCATCGATATTTCGATATATATCGTCCCACCAACTTTTTAAGAGAGGACTAGGGCCCATCACGCGTACTCACGCGCGCGAGAGGTTTTCTGACAGCGCTGCAGCGTTCCAATCCAATCTAGTTTCGATGATCGACTAATCCCTGTCACAACTGTCAAACTAACAGTCGTGACAAACTGAACTTGATCACGAATCCTTGTCCGCCAACCGACTAATCACAAGACGAATAAAATGCCAACAATGTGCCCGATATTTCGATAACTTCGAGATTCGATCGTCACATCAACTTTTTAAGAGAAAGGTTTCAGTAAAAATTGTCGGCTCAGTAGGCTCAAATTGATGAAAGTCAGAGCACGTATACATTTTTTTGGGAATTTAAAAATTTTCTAAAATCTCAACCTCTCAAATGATTCTAGTCAAATTCAACACCGATCATCCTTGTCCCCTAGACTATTTGTGTTAAAATTTTTTACGCGATAGCCTCAAATTTAGCGAAATTAAAAAATCGATTTTTTAATTAATAATATCCATTCCCAGTCGAGAGATAGAAAAAAACCATTAGAATCTTTTTTTTTTTGGTAAAAAAGTTTGATCTTTTCGAAAAAAGTATAGCAACTTTCTCTAGTTATAAACGACTATTAGAAATTGATTTAAAGTTTTAAGCCGATTCTACTCTCCTTGTTAACAAATTTAGATTGATGAAATTATTTTTTTCGAAAAGCTGAGGTTTTTTTACCTAAAAAATATCTTTTTGAGATGGGATGCGTACAGAGCCTGAAAAAAAAAATATGTTTGTGGTTATGTATTCCTATCACGACGGCCGATTGAACTACGAATGGAAAACTGAAAATGTATTAACCGAAAGGTTTTTAAATTACTTCCAAACGATAAATGCCGTTTTTAAATTAAAGTTTCGTGGGACATAAGGACTAAAATAGTATATTATGCGGCAAGCGCGTAAAGTGACTGTTTTCGAGCGAGCTTATGTTTTTAGAACCCTCCGTTAACTTTGCCTTTGCCGCATACCATATTTTTTTCGGCACAGGTATTGAAAAGCGTTTCGACGCCTGTTACCGATACGTGAAGTAGTACTTGTCGTGGCTAACTTCGTAGCTGACACGAAAATTTTTTCATGACAGTTCTGAGACTCGTGCCCGTACTGCGCATGACAAGTGCCACGAAAAGACTTTTTATGGCACTTGTCATGCGCAGTACGGTGCACGACTCTCAGAACTGCCATCAATTTTTTTTTGTGTCAGTTGCGAAGGTAGCCACGAAATGTGCTGCTTTACGGATCGATAATAGGCGTCGAAAAGTGGCTTTACAATGCCTGTGCCGTAAAAAAAATGTACAGCAATCTACCCGCCTCGATCAGGTGTGGCCGCGTTGAGAATAAACATTTTCCATGATACTTTTACGCACGACTCGGAGCGCTCCCGAAATTTTTTCCTCTGTGGCACACAGTCCAGGCAGAAAAATATTGTCCCTGTGAAATGAGGAAAAAAGATAATGAGTGTAAGATATAAATTTAAATCACTCTCCATAATGCTTTTATTCCACATGGGCATATGTGTATAGCATGCAAAAATTGTAAATAAATTGAAGTATGTGAATCAAAATTGAAACAGATATTTTATAATGTTGTTAAAGTTCCACAGAATTTATACTCCTGGCATAAATCGCAATGCATATCATACTCACTAAAGGCAAGTCACTGCTGCAAATGTTTGACAAATTTGAAATCGATGGATTGAGTCAATACCGAGTTAGAGAGCTTTCAACTTCGTCAATGATGATATATGTTATTTTATTGTAATTTTCTTACTAATTTGGAATATTCCGGTACCCCGCAATTAATCAATTAAAATTTATGAACCGTAAATAAAGAGGGTATTTTCTAAGGGAGGAAAAGCTAGAGTTGAGTGGAACCATGCAATTGTGTTATGGGGCATGTATAAAACAAAAATAAAAGGAAAAGAAACTCAATCGAGGCAAACAATCGTCTACCGAGAAAACTGTGTAGCATGACAAGTGTCTTTTGATGAGGGAACCTAGAAATAAGAAGATTCCACGAGCGATGATAACTATCGACCCCTTGGAACGGGATGCTCTCCATCCCCAACTCCTCCATCAGCTTCGTCGTCCTATTTTCAAATGACCTGGTCTCATTCCATACACCCTGGGCAATTAAAAAATCGTTTGCTGCATATTTTATTCGCCTCCGACTCTCTCGATCTGATTTTCAATGTAAGTTATGAGACTTTTCTGTTCGAGTCTCTTTATAATTTAACTTAGAAAAACGAATTTTTATTCCGTTGACAATATACTTCGAATACTTAGTTACAAGCATTTCAGGCAGGGCAAAATACGGTTATTGTAATCTTGTAAATTTTTTTTTCCATGAGGAATTTTCCATAGATCGGCAGGAAGAGCAGTTTGGTCTTCCTGCCGATCTCTCTAAAATTTTGCGCACACTTAGAGCATTAAGCTTTTTTCCTTTGCTGTAATTTTCGTTATAATTCCTCGAGGGGCTTATATTGTAAAAGATTTCAAAATTTTCGGACAATGTTTGTTATCGCTTTAATTTTCGTAAATTTCTAGGTATCGGTGTAGTTTTTTTTAATATGAATATAGTGTCATCAAAGGACGATTGTTAATTTTAAATAAAAAAATATCTGTGACAGCTCTAATTTCCCCACATTTTAAGATATTGAGCCAATTTTTTGTTCATGAATAAAGTATCGATAAAAAACGGTTGGTATAAAATATCGCCAGAATCAGTGAAAGGGTTGCAAATTTAATACAATTTTGAATTTTCCAAATAATTTTTTTGACAACTAATTTTCTCAAATCATGAGATATCACGTAAAAATGCCTCTATCTTACGGAGTATCGAATTTCTAGAAAAGTGTTTGCAATTAAAAACTCAAAAAAATGAAATTATGTACATATGAAAAAATGAAGGAAAAAGCTGCAAGTTGAAAACCACGTTTCGCACAATGCTTCCTCCATGAGAAGTAATTTGCAAGTTTTAACTTTTAGTTGCTGTACTATCTCTGAGATATTCTGGTGTATTGAGTATTAAAAATTAAATGAGCATACCTTAATTAATCATTCTATGGATAATATACAAATCCCAGATTAACCACTTAAACTTTTCAGTGGTAATCGTACGGGTTATATCCTTCATAACCCCAATGAAGATTTATAATATAATTGTCCGCGTTGCACCTGGCTCTGATTGTCACCTCGATAGGTGCTGGAATCTGTAGCATGGAATGCGAGACATTTCAGCCATTATAGAGACTGTTCAGCTCGAAATGGCCGATTTATATGTGGCCACTACCGAGAACAATTCGCAAGGTTGAATGAGAAAAATATTCATCTGTTGGTCACATCATACGAGGAATTTTATCGATATCGTAAACTCCGTTGGTCGGAATTTCATTCGTTCTCACGCTGTTGCACTCTCGCAATTCGACTAATATATTCAAATTGGGAAATATTATTACGTGACTCTTGTGCGATCACTAATGTTCACCATAAAAGAGAATAACTGTACACCTATATCCAATCTCTTATGCAACAGGGGTAAATCAACATACGCAATGAAATTTGCATGTTATTCTTCCCAAATACCACCAAACTTATGGGCAGTTAAAGTTTTTCTCCTTATTATGAGAATTTTTTATTCGTCTTTTCTACCTATATCTTACAATCATGTGAAACCTATGATGGATGGACGTTAAAAATTTTGTTAATAAAAATAATAATCACATTTTCTTCAACGCTCGATGAAAAGCCGGTATATATCCTGCGCCAGGTAAATACTCAAAATTTTCGTCGAGAGCCTTCTTGAAAATATGACCGAGATTCGTTTCAGTTTTATCTCGAGTACTCTCCAGAAATGGAATATCTCATCGTTGGCGGAAAGTGGAGATTTTGCTTAAAATATTTTTCACTCATGTCGATCTAATACTCGTATTCTAACTGTGCAGTCACGTAATAGAGTTTTCCACAGCATTTATTCATGTTAACGAGTGAACCATAGAATTTTAATTTCACTTTGACTGTTCAATTAAAAATCATTCGTTTTTGTATGGATTCATCTGGTGTCGACAAAGCCATAAATAGATTTAGCAGATGAATGAATCTACTGATCGAGTGGAAATGAAATAATTGAAAAAAGGGTTGGCAATGGTTTCTTAAAATGTTAATACAAATTTCGGTTGGACGAACAAATTGAACAAGAAGCCCTACACTTTTCGCTAATTTCATATTATTAGTAGGTATGTCGCGATACGCGGTAGCGCAAGAAAGACGTTTAGCAAATTGCCGTCTGTCTAGCGCTGTCATGCGGGTTTTAACTACTAGCTGGAAGCTTGCTCGAACCACCCAACGGCTACTGGTGCTATGCGCTTTCATCTATATTTTTAAGTGTCAAATTACACGTTTAGCAAGGCTTCGTGTACATGGTGTAGCGCGAAGATGACCTCGGTACTTTGGAACAGAGTAAAAAGTAATTCAAAACTTCTATAATGTATTCTTGATATTATTAACCAGGCCTTTTAACGGATCGGAGATGCAGTATGTTTGAAAAATGGGAATGATGAATGAAAAGTCCGTTATCTGTTGCGAAATAAATAAAAAATAGAGGAGATATCTACTATTAAGCAAAAGCAGAAGAATGTACGTCCATTTTTCACCAGAAAAACGATGAAATTACATCCGATGAATCCTATATTAACTTACCCATTAGCAGAACAATGGATAACAGAATGAGAATTTAGTACGCATTATTCGAATAACGAATAATGGATGGAAGTTAGGAATCCATTAGGAACAAAAACAATGACTAATTCTACGAAAGTCCATTACCCATTGAAAACACAATGCACTAAATTTATTACATTAACGACCAATAAACGGTGTATACATTTGCCATTAGTGAAACAATTGATAGTTAACCACATTTATATTTGTAATCAGTAAAAAATTATTAATAGAACGAAAAATCAGGAGTCCATCAGCGATCCGCAAAACAATAGAGAATAGCGAGGCCAGTGTCATTATCCATTGAGTCCAATTTGAAAGTGATTGGAATACTAAAGAACACTTACTCCCAATTACCTTGTGGTTAATTTAGGCGACTTGATAAATCGAAAATAGCATAGACCCCCATCGAATCCGTTATGGATAGTAGTCTTTTTTTTTCTACATGAGATATTTTTTTATTCTATAATAATGCCTAGGACAATTATTGCCTAGATTTAAATTTTATGATAACGACCGCGAATTTTCGGCTTTTAATTTTTGCTTGCTATATTTCCTGTGGACGTATCGAAATTAACAGGACGAGAATATCAGTTGATTTCCATCACCATCAAGATGGATCTCGCAATCTCAGAACAGAATTTTTAAATTTTACGTATTATGTAGAGATCGCATAAATCAAGACGAATTTACAGAAAAAAGATGATTCTGAAGTCTAACAATGTTCAATAATTCAGGTTGAGAATCAAGACAACCGTATTACTTCGAAAAAATGTTAAAAATATATCCCCAGTACCTGCGAAATTGCTTCGGTAATTTGCGTATAAACGAGAAATTTAGTCAACTATTATTTCTGATATAGCCTAGACTAGCGAGTTTTCAACATGGAGGATCATGTCAGCACACCGGGTTCATTGATTTCATTACTAGAAGTGGAATCCTGGGGAAGTAACCACCGAAAAAAACCCCCGTAAAAAACCCTGAGAAAACTTGCTGAAAATAAAGTAGAGAAACAGTACCGGTTCTGGGTCAAGATCCCTACCCCGACATTTACCGACGTTTTTTAGCTCAGACACGAACCACTTAGCCGAGACCCGAACCCGGGGGGTGGGTGGGGGGGGGCTATCTTTAGGAGTCCGAATGCACGGAGTCGATCGGGGTGGGGGGGGGGTTTCTAACAACTGGAGGGCACCTAATCTTTATGGGTCGAGGCATTGGGAGGGGGGGCTAGCTTTGAGGGTGGTATTGGAATGCCGCTATCTCTGACAGCGGCGGGGCGCCTTATTTTTCATGGCGGAATTTGATTGCCAATTATCAGTTAGACTGGAGTCTCTGTAGGGCGGGGTGGGGGGGGGGGGGGGGTTAGTTTTGAGGGTGGTATTAGAATGCTGCTATTTCTGGCAGCTGCAGTGCAGCTTGTCTTGGCATTGGAATGTTGTTATCTCTAACAAGTAAATAGCGGACTAGAGCGTTAGACCTTTCAACCACACACGTCGCTACCCTCTTGGGCCAGTGCGTCTGTTTGTCGCAACTTTATCGCCGGTCATAAATCATTTTTGGTTATTGTGCTAAGGGTCAGACCACAGTCTGGAAAAGGCCAAACATGAGGTCATAAAATCTTAGAGGTGCCTATGATCCGGCTGGTCCTCGGCACCCGAAGGAAAAGCGTTGAAAATATCCCTAACAGGTATTCTTCTGACCGCATTTATATAAGCGTTTCCCTATCACTGACTGGTGCGTGAGCAGATGTAGCGCAGGGTGCTGCGGCAGATCGTTTTTCAAACCGCGATGAAATTGGGACGAAGAGGAGATTGAAAATATGGAAAAGCACGTTCGATTCGATACTCAAGTTCAAATTCATGTGATGTATGCATAGGATTATGCGTACAGAGCCGCTCGCCGAGGCCGGTGGGAAGAAGTTGCACGTGATCGTGAGCGATTTAGATTAAGAATTAAAAAATGCGGCAAACTGATTCAATCTGTATTGATGAAGAAAAAATTTAACGGAAAATGCAATACACGCTTGCGCCTGCGCAATGTTTAAAAAGAAGCAGTGAGCTGGCCCCAACATGGGAAGAAGTTGCACGTGATCGTGAGCGATTTAGATTAAGAATTGAAAAATGCGGCAAACTGATTGAATCTGTATTGAGGGAGGAAAAAATTAAACGGAAAATGGTATACTGATATGCGCCTTCGACGTGTTTCGACCTGTTTCGAGCCCTCCCATTACCTTCGAGAGCGGATGATGCCATCTTGCATGTCTGAACACGCTTGAGCCTGCACAGTGTTTACATATTCTGACAAACCGCCGGAAAATGAGGCTTTGATGTTCATGGAATGCCGCTATGACGCGCTTAGTCGCTTTCTTGTTATCAGCATGGATAGAGAAAGAAAAGCGTTCAAGTGTCCCTAACGGGTATTCTTCTGACCGATATATATAAGCGTTTCCTCATCACTAGCTCACATTTTCTCCCGTGCATTCAAACAAATATTATCAGCCGGAAAAAAGAAAAGAAAAAAAATGGATGCGCAAATGTGTAAAAGGACTGTCGCGCTTATGGAGGAAGCATTTTCCATAATTAGAAAAAAATCTAGACCAGCTTCAGTGCAAAAGTGGATAAAGTTCAGTGATAAACATGTGAAGATTTTGGGAAAAGTGTTACGTGCAAACGTTCTGACAATAGGTGAAAAAATTCGTATTCAGACAACAATAGCGACATTGATGTCGTTGAGTGAAAAGCTAAAAAAATGTGGTGCTGGTGCTGTGAAAAGTGACAAGGTATTCGAACTGGTTCAGTGGTGAATCTCATCCACAAGGATCTACGATCATTCTTGTATAATGCTAAAGTCACCACTGTCAAGCGGCTCGAATACGGTTCTCAAAAGCGGACTCCAAATGCACCCAACGAACGCGATCGGATGTGTTCTTTCGCACACCAATGTTTCCACCTGCTCGTTGATGAACCTTGAATTTTTCACTCAGGGATTTGAGCAGGGAAATCGTTGTTTGAATTCTTGTTTTTTCACCCGGAGATAAGTTCGGTGTTTTTAATATTTTGTTTAATAATTTAATATTCCGAATACCAAATTTGTTTCATTTTTCAATTTGTTCACTCGATGCACTTTTCAAAGATTTATAAGCATCTTCCATGATGCCTATAAGCTTCAAACACTGTTCTGATTCCATTTTGTATACTGATGTTCAATTGTTCGCAGTTAGATATTCAATGGTAAAGTCACACGATTGGTGGCCTTTATATACAGGACGAGAGAGAGATGGAAATAGTTGGATGACGTCATCCTTCTAGAAGCTTCGAATAATATATACATTGTAACAATAATATATACAATATATTCGGATAATATACAGGATGATTGTGAGAGATAGATAGTTGGGTGACGTCATCCTTCTAGAAGCTTAAAAAAAATCTACGCAGTTACGATGACGTCATCCTTCTGGAAGCTTCGAAAAAATCTACGCAGTTACGATGACGTCATCCTTCTGGAAGCTTCGTTAATATTTTAAATAAAGGTGGAGGGGGTGGATGGGTATAAAAAGGACGAGGTGTTGCAAATGCTCCATCAGTTGAAGCAATCCACAAATGCGAGATCGAAAGAAGCATCAAGAACTCAAAGTACGAATCGAATTATTCGTTAAAGATATCCAGGAAGTAAAAAGACTTATTCTCTTCAAAAGTGATATCAACCATCTCACTAGAAGATTATCCCAGTTAAATTTTCAACAACAACAACATGGATTTCTCGAAAATCAACGAAATTAGTCACATGGAAAATTTCCTTCCAACGAAAAAATTTTCGGAGCTCGAACCTGGAAAAACCTACAAAGTGACTGCGATGAGAATGATTAAAACCATGTACGGTCTTCAAGTCACCGTGGAACTAGACAACGAATATTCCGTATTTTTACCATCAAGAATCACGAAAATATTGCAAGAAAATGAACAGCAATTCAAACAGATGCAGCAAGCTTCTAAAGAAAATCATCTTCATCTACATTATATCAAAAGACAGTACAATCAGTGTGAATTTTCTTATGTGTAACCATGATTTTTTTTTCATCATTTAATAAATGTATCAAAATACTTTGAAAAATAAATCCAAAGAAAAATATAATGCTTTTGAATTTTTATTCTTAAAAACCTTTACCACCACTCGGGTAGCTACATATGAATTTTGTTTGCTTCAAATTATACGAGCTATCAGTAGCGCAACGGGTAGCGGCCTGATTCGCGTGGTCGATGGATCGAGACCTGTTCAAATGATTTTTTTTTTTTAATATGAATTTTTTTTCTTCTGTATTTTTTAATCATCCATTTTATTAACTTTTACATCCAAATTTCTCGATAGAACTGTTTTTTTTCTCTGTATTTTTAATCTATTTTATTTCTTTATTTACTTACAGATTTCCCGATAGAACTAACGTTTTTTTTTTTTGTCAATGTTAATTTTTTTTCTTCTGTTTTTTTTATCATCTATTTTTATTTCGTTATTTACATCCAAAGTTCTCGATAGAAATAACGTTTTTTTTTTTTTTTTCTTCTGTATTTTTTTATCTATTTTTATTTCGTTTATTTTTACTTCCAAATTTCCCTATAGAACTAACGTTTTTTCAATTTATCAGTACAACTAATGCTAATAAGGGAATTAAAAAAATGCCATTAAACAATTTTTTTTTTTTTTTCATTCATTAATATTAGTACAAATACAATTTTGTGTCTGTGTGTGTGTGTGTGCGTGTGCGTGCGCGTGTGTGTGTGTGTGTGTGTGTGTGCGCGCGTGTGTGTGTGTGTGTGTGTGTGTGTGTGCATTTTGTCGAAGTCATTTTTTTTGTTTTTTTTAATATAGCATAAAGCATAGTGTTGATGAAGAAGACGGTTATGTGAATGGTGAAGAAGACGCAGATACTGATGATGATGCTGATACCGATGATCATGACGATGATTATGAGGAGCACCACCTTTATGAAGCTAAAAAGAAACATTTAAAAAGAATAATAAAATTAGAAAAATGTATGATGAAAAAAAGAAACATCAAAAAATAGAAATTAGAAAAAAATTCAAATTAGAAAAATGATGGAAAAAAATTTTTAATTAGAAACAAAGAATGATTGAAAAATTTTCGAAATTTCAATTAGAAAAAGGAATGATCAAAAAAAAATTGAAAATTAAAAAAAATTGTGTTTAGAAAAATGAATGATGAAAAAATTAAAATTAGAAACATGAAAAAAAAATGATCAAAAAAAAGATTAAAAAAATGATATTGAAATTAGAAAAATAGAATAAAAAATAAAATGATATTGAAATTAGAAAAATTAGTTATAAATTGAGAGCTTACCCTTCTACTCATCCTCTGGCATAAACCACTCATCTGGTATAAACCACCACTGCCCGTATTGGCATCGGTAAAGGTTCATGTGGAGCCCCACGATTGATACGTGGACCTCTTTATCCTCGCGATATAAAAGGATTGCTCCTTTAAGGAGCGTCTTGAGAATGCTGAGGCTGATATTCTCCACCCAAAAACGTGGGATGTGAACAACATCCCTCGTTTGTGTTGCCGCGTCTATCATTTTTTTTTTTTTTTAATTTTATTTATTCACTTATTTGATTTTTATTTTTTTTATCACTCGTGTATTTAAAAAAACAAATCACTCAATGCTCGTATATGTAAATAATACAATAATATGATTATGCAAAATGATGAGCACTCAAGCTATGCAGGCAAACTGTGGTGCTGGCCCAGTGGGCCCGCTTTTATAAGGTGCTGTGTGCATATACACTGCGTAGTTATCGAAACTTCCAGTAGAAGATGTTTAAAGGAGTTACAGTGTATATACACTGTAGGTCATCCAAACTTCCAGTAAAAGACGGTTAAAGGAGTTACAATGTATATACACTGTAGATCATCCAAACTTTCAGTAAAAGACGGTTAAAGGAGTTACAATGTATATACACTGTAGATCATCCAAACTTCCAGTAAAAGACGGTTAAAAGAATTACAATGTATATCCACTGTAGATCATCCAAACTTCCAGTAAAAGACGGTTAAAGGAGTTACAATGTATATACACTGTAGATCATCCAAACTTCCAGTAAAAGACCGTTCAAAGAATTACAATGTATATACACTGTAGATCATCCAAACTTCCAGTAAAAGACGGTTAAAGAAGTTACAATGTATATACACTGTAGATCATCCAAACTTCCAGTAAAATACGGTTAAAAGAATTACAATGTATATACACTGTAGATCATCCAAACTTCCAGTAAAAGACGGTTAAAGGAGTTACAATGTATATACACTGTAGATCATCCAAACTTCCAGTAAAAGACGGTTAAAAGAATTACAATGTATATACACTGTAGATCATCCAAACTTCCAGTAAAAGACGGTGAAAGGAGTTACAATCTATACACACTGTAGATCATCGAAACTTCTAGTAAAAGACGGTTAAAGGAGTTACAATGTATATACACTGCAGATCATCCCCATCGCGGCTTCCCCTCACCATTCTACAAGGATGACGTCATCGTAACTGCATAGATTATTATTATTATTGAATCTTCCAGAAGGTTTGAGAAGGATGACGTAATCGTAACTGCGTAGTTTTTTTTTTGAAGCTTCTAGAAGGATGACGTCACGCAACTATCTCTCTCTCACAATCATTCTGTATATTATCCGAATATATTGTATATATGTTGCATTAAATGTTGTTTACAATGTATTATTGTTACAATGTATATATTATTCGAAGCTTCTAGAAGGATGCCCCCTCGGCTTCCCCCCTCTCGGCTTCCCCTCTCGCCCCTTCACCCCCTCGCCATTGATCCAGAATTACAATGTATTATTGTTTACAATGTATATATTATTCGAGAAGGATGCCCCCTCGGCTTCCCCCTCGGCTTCCCCCCCTCTGCTAGCCCCCCTCTCGGCTTCCCCTCTCGCCCCTTCACCCCCTCGCCCACATTTGGTCCAGAACCCGCCTTGTATATCTACTTGCAGCTATGAGTGAATCATTGCCATGCAGCTCATTCGAATGGGCGGAAAATTTCATTAAAAATATTGAAAATATGCCCGAAGACTCGCTGATCGGGTATGTACTCAAGGTTGATTTAGAATATCCCAAGGAGCTGCACGAATCTCATAAAGACTTACCGCTATGTCCAGAACACTATCGAGCCCCGCATTCTAAAAATTCAAAATTTATGACGACATTGCTACCGAAGGAAAAATACATTATTCACTATCGTAATTTGCAGGAGTCTTTAAGATTGGGTCTAAAATTAGCAAAGATTCATCGGGTGCTAAAATTCGAACAATCCCCTTGGTTGAAAAAATACATTGATCTCAATACGAATTTGAGAAAGCAGTCCAATAACGATTTCGAGAAAAATTTTTACAAACTAATGAATAACGCGGTGTTTGGGAAAACGATGGAAAATGTACGTAATCATCGTGAAGTAAAGCTCGTTACACGCTGGCATGGGCGATATGGCGCAAGAGCTCTCATCGCTCGAGCTACCTTTCATAGCTGCACCATATTCGACGACGATATGGTTATAATAGAATTGACTAAAGCTAAAGTAAAATTCAACAAACCGATATATGCTGGATTTTCAATTCTTGACCTGTCTAAAATCTATTTATACCGTTTCCATTATGACTATATGAAGATTACATTCGGCGAGCAAGCCAAATTATTGTACACAGATACGGACAGCCTAATCTATCACGTAACTACTCCAAATATCTACAAATCCATGAGACGTGACATACACCAATTTGATACATCCGATTACCCGACAAATAATCCCTATGGAATGCCTCTTGCGAATAAAAAAGTGTTGGGTCTTATGAAAGATGAAAATAATGGTAAAATTATGACCGAGTTTATAGGGGTTAGGGCAAAGTTATACTCGTATAAAGTACAAGGTAATGAGCTTGAAAATAAACGTGTAAGGGGCGTCAGAGCAGCGACTTTAAAAACCATCACGTTCGATGACTATCAAGAGTGTCTATTTCATTGTAAAACCTTGATTAGGACCCAGCACATGATACGCAGTTCAAAACATGTCGTAGAGACGGTTAGGCAAAATAAAATAGTATTAAGCTGGCAGGATGACAAACGAATTCTGTGCCCAAAGTCTACTGATACTGTACCATGGGGTTACGATGTGACGAGTGAAGACATGTACATGGAAGCATAAATCTTTGAGCAGTGAGAGTCGGCGAAACCTCTCAACGTTCCTCTCGCGGCTGCTTGAGCATCGGTGCTTGTCTGGAAAATGCCAAAGCTTAATCTCAGGGTGGGGGGGGGGGGGGGGGGTTGTGCAGGTCTTGAATGTTTTCCAAACATTAGACCCGTGCGCATATTCGCTATCGGAAATCTCCGTATTATTGAGCTCGGAAAAAAAATCTTTTTTTGAGGGCAATTCGGTCTCATCGAGGATATCCCAGCTATTAACATAGTCATACGGGAAAACACCTTTTCGTGTCAATAACTTGCATTCAGCCTCGCTATTACAATTTGCGCGTGTAATTAATTTGTTATTACTGTCTAAATATGAGGCTAATTTGTCGATGCTACTTGGCATAAATCTGAATGAGTCAATAAATCTGCAATTTACAACTGTCCCCTTGACACTTTTCGAGAATGAAATATATTTTTCCTTGTTTATAGGTAAAATATATAAAGAGCCCTCGAATGCAGTCGCTAATGACCTTATTAAAAAATGAGAATCATATCCGGATAAATTGTGGAATACAACGGGAACTACATGAGAATTCTTGAAATTTAAATTGCAATCTTGGTGTGCAGCAGCGCGATAACGACCCGTAAAATGACAGTGGTCTCGAACCTTTAGATCACTCGGAAGAAATTCTTTCTCGCAAATGTGGCAGTTTGTAGACGTCGTGAATTGATGATTTTGTGCCGTGTTCAGGATCTCCATCGGTGTGATATGTGTTAGACGCGAATGCAGCGATTTTGATAGGGTTTTCAACTCCACCATAAACCACTGGATACAGTCTTTGCCACGGTATGATTTGTACTCGGAAAGTGCATCGTCATAACTACAGCGCAGATAATAACCGATACTGTGGGGCACATGGTTTTGATATCCCATTGTGTTCTTCTGTACCGATGTTATTGGCTCTAATAAGCACTCGAGATCGGCATACACGACGAATGGAACATCTCCTTTGAATTTGAAATTTTTGAATTTTAATACTCTCTCCTCACCCTCCGGAAAGACCGTTCGACATTTATTAATGTTTACACAGTCATCTGTGTGTTTTATTAGCAAATTTTCTGTTTTGAAATGACACAAACACCTGTCGCAGAGCCAAGTATGATGTGCATATTTAGAAATTTGCGAGCTGACCAGCCGAGAAATATTTTTGATCCATGAAAAGTGATGCACCGGATTGCTGTCTTCTTTTCCTTCTTCTTCTTCTTCTTCTTCGCTCGCAGCTTCCTGCATGAGTAGGTGTATGGTAGGTCTATCGGACCTCTGAGCACTCAAATATACTGGCACTATTTCAAGCTTTCCACGGCGATGATCTTCTATGCCATATACGTTAATTGACAAACCATTCATTTTTTCAAATTTTGGTACGTCCTTTAGACTCATAGGAAAATTGAGTCCAGTGTACTGAAGAACTTCACTGAACGGCGGGTACGACGATTTTCGCTTACCATTTTCAGCTGCAGGGTAAAGAGCTGCCGTCACAGACCATAAGAAACAATAAGGGTCATCATTTATAATATTGACGACTGCATGTTTTAATTGAATTTCTTTCGGTAGACTTGTATACGTAGATAGTCCACCACGCAGAGGCATGTATTTGTTTATATTGACGACTAAGTTAATTATGGAAGAGAGAGACCAGCCGGATTCCTTCTCCGTAAACTCCTCAATTTTCACCAACAAGTTATCCTTTACATGTATCCTGAGCCACTCTTCCATGTCTGTCGAGGGTAAAATAGCTTGATTCTGCGTATTGAAGAATTTATTATCTTCCATTATTTCATCGAGTTTGGTGATGTGAAAACGGCAGGCTAGAATAACGTTAACTTTTAAATTTCCTGCTTTGCTCAAAACCGCGGTTATTTTCGAGATTATCAGAGGTCTCGCGTCGTCAAGAAAACTTTGAACATCTTTTTGCTGTAGATTGATAACCACTCCAGTCCTAATTCTTTTCTTAAACGCAGTGTCCATGTCCCTCCACCGGACCTTGTCACTTTTCACAGCACCAGCACCACATTTTTTTAGCTTTTCACTCAACGACATCAATGTCGCTATTGTTGTCTGAATACGAATTTTTTCACCTATTGTCGGAACGTTTGCACGTAACACTTTGCCCAAAATCTTCACATGTTTATCACTGAACTTTATCCACTTTTGGACTGAAGCTGGTCTAGATTTTTTTCTAATTATGGAAAATGCTTCCTCCATAAGCGCGACAGTCCTTTTACACATTTGCGCATCCATTTTTTTTCTTTTCTTTTTTCCGGCCGATAATATTTGTTTGAATGCACGGGAGAAAATGTGAGCTAGTGATGAGGAAACGCTTATATATATCGGTCAGAAGAATACCCGTTAGGGACACTTGAACGCTTTTCTTTCTCCATCCATGCTGATAACAAGAAAGCGACTAAGCGCGTCATAGCGGCATTCCATGAACATCAAAGCCTCATTTTCTGGCGGTTTGTCAGAATATGTAAACACTGTGCAGGCTCAAGCGTGTTCAGACATGCAAGATGGCATCATCCGCTCTCGAAGGTAATGGGAGGGCTCGAAACAGGTCGAAACACGTCGAAGGCGCATATCAGTATACCATTTTCCGTTTAATTTTTTCCTCCCTCAATACAGATTCAATCAGTTTGCCGCATTTTTCAATTCTTAATCTAAATCGCTCACGATCACATGCAACTTCTTCCCACCGGCCTCGGCGAGCGGCTCTGTACGCATAATCCCATGCATACATCATGTGAATTTGAGCTCGAGTATCGAATCGAACGTGCTTTTCCATATTTTCAATCTCCTCTTCATCCCAATTTCATCGCGGTTTGAAAAAAGATCTGCAGCAGCACTCTGCGCTACATCTGCTCACGCACCAGTCAGTGCGATAGGGAAATGCTTATATTAATTCGGTCCGAAGAATACCTGTTAGGGATATTTTCCTTCGGGTGCCGAGGGCCAGACGGATCATAGGCGCCTTTAAGATTTTATGACCTCATGTTTGGCCTTTTCCAGACTGCGGTCTAATCCTTGGCACACGACCAGATATGATTTATGACCAGCGATAAGGTTGCGACAAACAGACGCACTGGCCCGGGAGGGTAGCGTTGTGTGTGGTTGAAAGGTCTAACGCTCTAGTCTGCTATTTACTTGTTAGAGATAATAACATTCCAATGCCAAGACAAGCTGCACTGCAGCTGCCGGATATACAGAATAGCTGCATTCTAATACCACACTCAAAACTAGCCCCCCCCCCCCTGCAGAGACGCCAGTCTAACTGATAATCATCAATCAAATGTCGCCATGAAAAATAAGGCGCCCCGCCGCTGCCAGAGATAGCGGCATTCCAATACACCCTCAAAGCTAGCCCCCCCCCCCCCAATGTCTCGACCCATAAGAGATTAGGTGCCCTCCAGTTGTTAGAGAGACCCCCCCCCCCCGCCCCGATCGGCTCCGTGCATTCCGGCTCATCGAGATAGCCCCCCCCCCCGGGTTTGTGTCTCGGCTAAGTGGTTCATGTCTGAGCGAAAAAATGCCGGTAAATGTCGGGGTAGGGATCTTGACCCAGAACCGGCCCTGTTTCTCTACTAAATAACTCCTAGAAAAAACCCTCGGAAAAATGCCAGAATAGGCGGTCGTCCATTTTACAAATAATAAGAAATATTATGTATCATTCAAAGATTACGTTTGTGGTAGTCGGGTGGGGGGGGGGGGATCTAACCACCATAAGCGCGAACTTTCCAGCGGGGCTTTTCCCCTGCGCCCCGTTAGGGGTGCCCCCCCTCGACTACATTGTATTCAATTTCTTCAGCAAATTACACGACTTAACGAACAGAATAACAAACAAACAAAAACACATCACGCACACGCACATGCATACACAAATACGCATGCACGCGCACACTCCCCCATACGAACACTTCACAAACGCACACATACACATTAGGGTGCTCCTTATTTGAACTTTTATTGAATTTCAATTCTTACGCCCCCTCAATCCATTCCAAATAATTAAAAAAAAATTATCCACATTGCAGAATTTTTTTTTTTCGAATATTCGCCATTACCAGCGGGGTCAAAGTTTCTCATGTAAATTACACACGTTTTTAAGATATCAAGGAAAATAGTTGATTCCACTCAGTAATTCATGGTCGAAAAATTTGAAACTTGGTGGGTATAATCTCGATGACCAAACAAACATATAACTACTATATACTCTTATTAAAATGTGTATGGGTCATTTCGATTTAGCGTGACAAAGTTTCTGTTTTCTAAAATAGTGTTGGGAATATAAAAAAAAACACAACTATTGCTTCATACATATTTTTTACAGGCATAGAAACCATCATAATCACCAATCCCCCGCCCCCGCCCGCCTCTCCACCACCCGTCACCCTGCAGGTTCCAAATTTTTTAAAATTCTCATTTTTAGGATATGGAAAAGGGAATCTAGAAAAAATGTCTTGATAGTATAAATTTTTATTTATTTATTTTCAGAAGTATAAATTTATAACCGGTGTGACAACGTATCGCAGATGTATTTATGGGTTTTTCTACAAATACCATATTTTATGAGCTTCTCTATCGAAGTCGTTAAAACCCCTACTTTACCTACCGTACACACGCATGAAAAAGCGAGGAAAATATATGGTTGCGTTATATAAAAAAAATTCGAGGAGCGGGGAGTGGGGTTGTGATGGTCGAACGGGGTAATGAGTGGTGACGATCCAAGACGACGAGAAAAAGAATCAAGTGTGTCGCCCGTGAATTCGAACCCGGGACTCTTCGACTTGCAAGCGGGAGCGCTAACCACTGCGCTACGACTACCGATTTATCACTCTCATTTGTGTCGTCTACTTGGTTGTAATGCGGGATCGTCACAGGGGGTTATATATAAACATTTGGGGGGGGGGGGGGGGGAAATTAGTGATTATGATGGTTTCTATGACTGTAAAAAATATGTACGAAGCCATAGTTGTGTTGTTTGATATTTTCAACACTATTTAAGAAAAAAAAACTTTGTCACGCTAAATCGAAATGACCCATACATATTTTAATGAAACTATATAGTAGTTATTTTTTTGTTTGGTCATCAAGAATGTACCCACTAAGTTTCAGATTTTTCGACTACGAATTACTGGGTGGAAACGATTATTTTCCTTGATACCTTAAAAATGTGTGTAATTTACATAAGAAACTTTTACCCCGCTGGTGATGGCGAATATTTGAAAAAAAAATTTCTAGCACGTTGATTTTTTTTTAATTATTTGGAATGGATTGAGGGTGCGTAAGAATTGAAATTAGAAAAAAGTCGAAATAAGGAGCACCCTTAATGCACATACACGCAGGCCTTCACACACACGCACACGCACACGCACACACGCACACACACACACGCACACGCGCACACGCGCACGCACGCACGCACGCACGCACGCACGCACGCACGCACGCACGCACGCACGCACGCACGCACGCACGCACGCACGCACGCACGCACGCACACACACACACACACACACACACACACACACACACACACACACACACACACACGCAAGTTATTTTTTTCTGTGTCGGGTTTTTTTCTTTAGATATATTTTTGGGGATATTTTTCCAGGGGGTTATTCATGAAGGGGTCTTTTTTCAGGGTTTTTTTTTCTACCTACCAGGGTTTTTTTTACCTAAGAATTCAGGTCACGAATGGAGTGTATAATAAATTTTAGTACCAGACGTTCAAAGTTAAAAATCCAATTTAAAAATAATGTCTCTGCGTTGGGTTTGTATTTGTGATGGGGAACGAGAGCGCTTAGCTGTGTGAAACTATAATATATACGAAGTATCGATTATTTAGATGTATAGTGAATTTTGAGCAGACATGTACCCTGATTTCTGTTCCCGCATCGTTGCTTCCCGTGCGTCAATTTGATTGAGGTTGGACTAGGCCCCGATCGGATTTCCCTAACTTACTTAGGGCCCTAGTCTGGAAGCGCATTTGCCCTGAAAGGACGATCACTCTTTTTCGACTAGGACCTTAGAAGGTTACTAAATTAGGGCCTTTGCAACCGCCTCACGTCTGCCGTGTCGAATCTACGACATCCCCATGGTCAAGCCCTATCAGGGTCCAAGTATAACGTATACCTGGCAATTTGACGCACTGGTTATATGAAGTATCATTCAGTACGATAGGTAATACTCTTGATACGTGCAGCAGTGAGAATTGACGGAGGAAATAACACATAGAAAGAGGGAAACGGAGATTAACCGATAATACATGCATGCATATGACATCGGTCGAGTACCTCTCTGTGCAGCACAGGAAACACCCATGATGTTCAATCAATTCAACGAATCCTGTCTCATGTCACAATGGCTTGAAGATAGAGTGCCGAACGACAAGGTACCTACTCCAATTCCTGACGCATTCAGTTATGGTGTTATCCTCGTTGTACCTGGTAAAATTGATCAACAGTTTCACATCCAGAAAGCTCCGTTATTGATTATTCTTTTTACCTTTATTTCGCCGGTGTATAATACGACAATACCCTTGTCGGAGATATCGAACTCAGCCATAACGCATGGGAGAGCTTGCAAAAAAAGAGTGGATCTTGAATCGTGCTGGATAATATCCCTCTGACGGAAAATTCATCAATTCTGCCGATGACATAGTATGCGAACCATGCTATAGTGTCTAGGATATTGAAAATTTAAATTTTTACTCACAGACACTGATACTGTTTTGATCACCACGATGCGGCTCAGGTTACAGAAGTGAATGAAATATTAAACGTGGTAGTTGTTATTGAATTTAATAATATCTAGTCCTTTCGATTCTTTTCGATATTATTTCTCCTGAAATTCTCGATTCATTACAATCATTCGGCCGTTCTTTATTGTCGATTGCTTCTTCCTCGCCATTGCAAATTCGATACTGCTTTCCGACCAATTTATTCGCAATTAGCCGGGGATGGGAAGCTATCAATAGGATTTTGTGTACTTTGCAGTAAACGACACCTTGCAAACTATTGGATAGTGCGGGTGTACCAGTTGTTAGGATAAATTTAATGACTTCGAATATCGTACAGCGTTATCCACTCTTAAAAGTAGTTCCGTCGAGATGCCCTGAATCTTGACTGGGTTTCTATATGAATTTTGTAAGCACCCCGTACATTTCTACCCTAAGTAGGAAATTATCCCTTTCCTGGACTGCCAGGTAACCCTCCTAGATTCCGGATTCCCCAAATGAATCAACAGGTTCGTAATTAAATTCATATGGTTTCTGCCTGAAATTTCTACCGTCCCCAGTAAATTGATGGTTTAGAATTTAAATTGAAATGAAAGTGAATCCATTTAGTCGCTGGTCGCGATAAGAATGGGCGCCAGTGGTAGAGTGTACTCATTGGTATAATGATATAGTAAATGCGAACAATCTGCCGTTGTCCGATACCACTTGGAATCATTACAGAAATTAAATATATATATATATATATATATAGAGCAGTTGACTCTGTTGATATAGATCCTGCAGATGCATATGAGGCTTTCCACGCAAACACGGCACTATGCGCTAGTTGCACATCGCCTTTTTGCGATCGTCGCGCTATCCGACCTTGTGGTTACGGGCATCGTAACTTGGGTACCCTTATATTGGTAAGACAATACAACGGTAATGTGACTGTATTGTATCTCACCAATGAACTGGCATCCTAAATAGACGGCGCCACCGGCGGTACGCAACGAGCGTATATCCCAAGATATCTATTCGGGAGCTGCAAATAAGAAAACCACTTATGGTGGAAGATTTGTGGACCTGCTAAAATAATGAAGAAGCAATTTGAGAAAGATTTTTGACAAGTTTTTGTAAACTCTTGACTGTGAAACGGGGTGTTTTGCGTTTCGCTTTGATATTAAATTACCGTTTAGCTGTTTGTGCCCTGATAACTTGCGCACTGTTCCCAGATCATGCTCTGGCACACACAAACGATATGTATAATTTTACTCTGAGTAACCTTGGCACAGTTTTAGGGTCGCAGCTTCAGATTTTCTATTCATAATTCATAATTTCAATGCTTGGTGTGACTTTGGCTCGTAAAATCGCATGCAAATACATCAAATGGGAAAAAAATTGACGATCTGAAGTACACCATATTTAACTTTTGTTATGTGTCAGATCAGTTTTATTCGGATTATGTCATATCTGCGACGGTTAAATCGTCGATAATTCATGATATCTTAACCATAAATAATTGCTCTCACTTAATCAAGAATTCAATAAAAATTATAAGTCAGGGGAGCAGTAGCGCAGTGGGTAGCATGCTCGGCTCGCACGCACTGGCGCGCGATGTGGCAGGGTTCGATTCCCACTGTCGGCACCAATGGAAAAATTTTCTAAGTGCTTTTTCTGTGACCCCGGTGGTTCGGAACCCACCAAAAAAGTAGGCCAAAGGAAACCAGCGCCTTGGTGTGGTGACCGAAAGGCTGGGAAGATGTCTCGGGTTCGATTCTCGATGCCGTAGCACGGCTGATGAAAGCACAACGGGCTCGGACGTAGCTCCAGAAACAGGACGTACGAACTACAACTGCCTCTGTCCCAAAGTGTTGACATCTAGCGTGTGCGAGACGAGCTCGAGCTCCGGCAGCGAGAAGCATTGCCGTAGCACAGCAGTTGGTAAAAGCACAAACGGGCTCGGACGTAGCTCCAGAGGCATGGCGTACGAACTACGACTGTTTCTTGTAACACATTCGTCTGAAAAGCGCGTCAAATTTGAAACACAAATTTGTTATTTGCAAACGACGTTCGCAAGGGTTGCCTCCTCCAGGGCCGTAGATCCGTATCGCAAAGGACGGAAGTCCACCTCGCGTATTTGCTCCGATAAACTCGAAAATAATGTTAAATGCCGGGAGAAATAAATCAACAATCGTTTAGAAAGGAAAATCACTTTACTGGCTATATATATATTTATATTCAATATATTCGGAAACACATGTGTCAATTCTATAATTTACAAACAACTGAATTCAGAATGGATATCGCGATATTAAGATCACCAAGGCGAGAGTGATCTTTTGTATTCATAAGTTGGCGTTCTCCTCGCAACTCTCCCAAAAAACTTCCAAACTTTCTTTTTGTAGAAAAGGTCTGCCTGTTCTCGGCCGTCGCATCACCCTTCTCACTTTCAAGAGGGGTAACTTTAGTTTTATCTGAAAATTCTGATTGGCTGAATTAAATAGACTATTGAAATGAGTACATAAGACCCTTTTTGGGGTAAAATATTCAACGATACTGGTGGGGGAATGATGACGCGTACGGGTTTTCCAAACTCGAGACAATACTAAAGACTCACCATTGAGGGAGTCTCGGATTTGGGTCTTGAAAGCATTAAAATATTGTCGTTATTCAAATTTTGAATACGGACCTTTCCGTAATAAATAGATAAAATTTCTCATTCCAATCTTTTACGAGAGCATGTGCTCAAAAGGGACGGTTCAAGAAAAGATTATAAAGAAAAGAAATAAGAAATAAGAACAAGCCATGAAAGACCGAGTCCAGACAAACCTATACTAGTATATGGTTATAAAGCATAAAATGTGTGATTATTGCAACCGTCTCAGGCGACGTTCCATTGAAAAAGGAATGAACGTTCGCTATAAAGATGGACAAGACAAAAGCGGAAGATTTCACATTGATTGAGACGCATTATTCTACAGCTATTTTCTCCCTTTTTCAAATATTATAAAATAATATATAAAATAATATATAAAATAATATATTATAGTAATATGATAAAATATTAATTCTATACAAAACGAAATAATATTTGCATTAATGTAAACATAGATTTATCGAGCCATCATTCTCACTGACAATTCTCTTCTCGAATTTTGCTGATGAGGAAATATCGGTTATTTTCCTGGACCTCTCTCAGCTTATATACACTGTCTCGGCATTCACCCTAGCCTTCGGGGAAACCAGGAAAAAAACCCGAAGGGGCACAGGATCTATAGTGAAATTCCGAATACCCATAATATCTTTATACTTATTTATCCACGCACACATACATATATACATATATACAAAGTCGACATGCTCTTCCGAATCTCTCAGAGTACGATCTCTATTATTTGAAATTCTCGTTATGCATTGTATCTCCCGGGGATTAGGAGATGCTGCCTCATGCGGCAAATTCGCGTACCGAGTTGGGATTCGTCACATTCTATCCCAGGTGCTGACATCTAGCGGGTGCGCGACAAGCTCCGGCAGCGGGGATCGAACCGGGGACAAACGGATACAAGAGGAGACCAAGGGTAGATGGTGTTGGGAGCCCGCAACCCTCAGGGGAGTCGGTGTAAGAACTTATACCAATAAAAATTATAAATTATCAATGTTCAAGAAACCCCGTCTGAAAAATGGTCAGTTTAAAAAAATAATAATTTTCTCAAATTGAACACTCTTTACTGAAATTGGAGGAAGTTGTATAAATGGAATTATTGATTGGTGCTTTTTCTAATTGAAAATTGTTCAATTACACAAATTAAGTCTTTTATATTTGATCTTTTATATTTGATCACTTTATTTAATCTGAGATATGTTCAAAAAGATCTTGTTAAAAAAGCGATTAGCGACAAATATATTTTGAAAATCGTGGACTAAGTCTGTGGGGATAAGCATCAAGTGTATATAGGTATTTTTGGCGTGATACGTCTCATATATAGTCCGCATATAAAAACGTAGCGAGTGCGCGGAAGATGGAAACTGAACAACGACCAACAAGGCAGGGTAAAAAGCCTGTGCTTCCCTCGGGGCATGGAGCTCGTATCGAGAGCTCAACACTTTCTTCTGATTAAAAATTCTCATCCCGAGCATCGATTTTCTCCATTCTCCATACCACCGGGTCACTCGTGCTATAGAGTTAGCCGTTGGGTGATTCACTAGCTGATGCAGCATCCACTGATCCGCCTATAAGCGTGACCTCGTTCATTGCTTATAGAAGAATATGAAAAGATAAATATGTGTAACTTTCCGAACAAGAAAGGTAGCTTTTTTACGACTACTTTAAAAGCTCAGCCGTCAAAACCCTAGAGGTGTATCATGAAATATTATGCAAGCATCCCTGCTTAGAAAAATGCACTGAAATAAATTGACAAAAATTAATCGGTTTGAATGTGTTTTTGTCTTTAATAGGAGTTGAACGTAGTGGAAACAAAATGCAAGAAGAATCGTGGAGTAAAAAAATGGTTTCCCAATAATTGTAACATCCTTACTTTGTATTCGGTACTATTCGGATGTTATCAAAATACATTGAGTCATTCCAGTCAAGGACCATAGCTAATTGTTGAGCTAATTGTTGATAACTGGTTGAGTTTTTTTATAGCTACATAATTCCGATGACCATACAGTTCCATCCTTGTTAGCCCCAATCTCCGCAACCATCAGCTTTGGACCATATGTAACATTATGATTTTTCATGCAAAATTCGATATTTCATCCGATTCCAAAGTAAAAAATATATAGTTCCGTTTAAAAAAAATGAGTTGACCTTGATTTGAACTCAGAAAGGTCACCTAGAAAAAATTAAGTTTAGCCAAGTTCTTTCCTTCTCTGAACGCTCCAACTTTTG